>JAQZBX010018954.1:0-34161 GCA_029593785.1 Cabassous unicinctus
CTTTTATAAAGCTGACTACAAATAAGGAGCTGAAAGCTATAGTGAAAGGCCTTTTAAAAAGTGACACAAGCAAGTGATGAAATTAAGTATATACAAATTAAACTTGCGTAAATGAATAATATAGATGTCCAGTCAAAGAAAAGAACCTCTGTTCTCTTGGGCAGGGAGTCTTCATGCAGAAGTTGTGATTCTGAGAACATTTAAGGTCTGTAATAAGCAACCAATTATTGTGAGCTCACAAACCTGGCTAGAAAAATCTCCATAATTGGCAGGAGTATGGCTCCTAGATAAGATGTGGAGGATATAGGTGACAGCTGAAATCCACATTTATGTCCAGGCCTCACCCTGCTCCCCTGCACACATTTATCGTTGAACAGCAGCCAAAGTTGAAGAAATAGCTGGCCAGTCTGCTCCTCAACACACACGCTGACCCTGCCTATCTCACAAGGAGCAAATGAGATTGAAAGTGCAATACCTGACACATGGTAGGTCCTCAAGAAACGTTTGTTGGATGCGTGTATATATTAATGAATTGCCACTGAACTCAAGGGGAAAGTCAAGAGATATCAGTAGACATTATGGCAGCATCCAGGACAAAATGAAATGGAAAAAAAAAAAAAATGCCCAGGAGAATTACTCTCTGCTGAAGAATTAATACACTGTTGCTCCTAACACCTCACCTGATAAAGGTATCCTATTCAAAATGAATGAACAGGATTAAGCTGGCACAGCTGGAGGAGGGCTGCCTGGATGTGAAGAGCTGAATGCTATCTCCAGGTAACGGATGGAGTTGTAATCTGAGGATTCTTATTTTTTAGTGTTGGAGAGAAAATGAATTGGATCTAAGAGACACCTAGGGTTGATAAGAGAAGATCAGGGCTTGAGGGAAGAAGGTTGTGAAGAGTGCATGTATAATAGGCTCAAAGCAAGGAGGCTGAGCAAAGAACTAGAATGGAGAGAAGACCCGTGGAAAGAAGGATCTTGTTATTTAAGGGTGAAGCCAGAAAGCCTAATGAGATCCTCTCTGGCATCCCGTCAACATAGGTCACCCACTGCTCAGGGCAAGCAACTCAGAATAGGTGCCTAAGGGTTAGACACACTCTGCTGTGAAAGTGCCTGCATCCTTTGGGGAACACGGAGATTTCTTATTAAGTCATTTAACATGGTATAATTGTCTGTTCACCTTACTGAGTCTCACTCTGTGTTCTTTTGTGGTGGGAGGATCAAGTTTTCATGTTTGCTTGTTGGTTTGTTTGTGCCTCTTCATCTCTAGCACCTACCACTTAGAATTGAAATAAAAAATCTGCTGAGCACCCCCATGTGCCAAAGGTGATAAGCAAATTAGATTTATCATGTAAAACCTCACCCCAAACATGTGTGGTAGCTAATGTCACTGTATTTATAAGTAAAGAAGTAGGTTTGGAGAGGTGAAGCAGTTTGCTCAGTCACACAGCTGATATATTGCTGAACTAAGACTTTGCACACAGCCCTGTTTGGGTAAAATCTGATCTTTTCACTATTCTCCTGTGCCTCAGAGCCTGTAGTTGAGTAAGTACTCGCTAATGATTTCCTAGAAGGGAGAAGGGAGAGAAGGAAGTAGGGAGTTAATGAAAGGGAAGAAGGGAAAATTTGAATACAAATAGCTGGACTTTAAGGAGATCTGTTCTGAACTGATCATAGACAAATGTGTCTGAAACAAGTATTATTCAGAGATGATGCTGGGTGAGTCCAAAAAAGAGGGAACTGAGAGAGAGTTATACCGAGGAACTTTGGAATTTCTGAATGGAGAAGCCAGGAACTTAGCCAGAAGTTGAGTCTGAGAATATCAGATCAGAGTTGTGAAAGGGCATAAGATGGCATCTTGAGTGAAGCAGAGACCCCTTAGGGCCAGCTCTTCCACCATGACCTATTTCTCCCTGCCTAGGGCCTCTGTTTGCTAATTTTGTCGTTATAGACCTCAGAGGAGGTGACCACATTTTAGGAATGAGGAAATTAAGACTCAAGAGTTTTGTAAAACTCCCTTATCTCAGAAGTGAGTTTGAATGCAAGTCACCAGTACTAAGCTGCCCAGGCACCAAAGATGGAGTGTCCAACCTGCTACCAGATGATTCTCCTAAAGGACACTTCCTGGGAATTTTGTCTGATGGCCGACTTTGTTTAAGCCAAACGTGTCTCTTTCTGTGAGCATTATCAGGGGAAGTAAAGAGAACATCCAGAGCTTGCGTGCCCCTGGGTTCTTTGCCTTTCTGTGTTTCACTTGTGGCTCTAATGTTACTCTAACAGTGGTGTCTGTATTTATCAGCATCTCTTAGCTGGGGACACTAATTCTGGATGTCCCATTGAAGGTAATGCTCCCAGATGGCTCACAAATTAGGTTCAATAAAATGTAGTCGTTCCTTTTTTTTCCATGAGGCCTTAGTACTGAACCCATTTAACTTACCTAAATATCCTATTTGAGTTGTTAAACTCTAAACATGGATTGTTTCAAATGGGGGAATAGGCTCTCCAGTGAGTGTAGTGAGCTTTCTGAAGGGGCTAGAGAGCCTGCTTGGAGTGGAAAACCTGACTTAAGGGTCATTTTGCCACTTGCCAGCAGTGTGGTCTTGACTTCGTGTGTCATCTCTCTCTCTTAGGCTCAGTAAGAGATGGTTGTGAAGAGTGAGTGTTTTCGTATATGTGAAAATACTTGGTGGATGTACATGGTAATAGAAATGTCAGCTAATATAATACAGTCAAATGGAAGACATTAATAGGAGTGCGTTACATCACTGGAAACCTATCCTTCAATTAGAAATTTTAAGAAAAAAAAATGGAATCAGGACATTTTATAACTGTAAGAAACCTCAAAGACTTTCTACTTCAACTTCCTGTTTGACAGATGAGGAAATTGATTCTCTGAGCAAGGTGGTAACGTGAATTACTCTGCAGAGCAAATTATACACAGAACTGAGCCTAAAAGTCACTTCACCACCTTCCCCATCCACCTCCTTCTGCCCACGAGCCTCCCCTTCCTCCCTTACCGTGCTTCTGCAGAATGTCTCTGCAGCCCTTGATGGGACTACTCAAGCAGGAGCTTCACACTTCACATGCCAGGGAGAAAGCCCATGACCCTAAAGCCTGCCCGGTCCAAGTGGTTTATGAGAAGTTTGTTTTATCTGCAGTTAGGAGAAAGCCTGTTGCACTTTTGCAAGATGGCCTATTCAGTGATTTCTGCTGGACTTTTTAAGAGTTTGTCCTTTCAGCACTGAAGGGAGTATTTAAAGTACCTGTTAATTCTGCCTCTGAAATATACTCAAACATTTCCTGCCCTCTCTAACATATGATAATGCAAGCTCCCTGAGAGCAGGGACCTTGGTAGTCAACCATTTGCAATATATCCCTAGTACTTAGCACAATTCTTGGCTCATCGCAGATGCTTCAGTTGGTCCTCTGTGAATCCCCGCTGCCAATGCCTTAGTTTAAGGTTACATTGTCTTTCTCAAGAACCTCTTGTGCTCTGCCCCTAGTCTCATCCTTCCAAACCCTCCTTCACACTACCCTCTGAATACCCCTCTAAATTACAAACATATAAGGTTCCTCCTCTGCTTAAAACTTTTCAACGGCTCCCCTTGCCTACTAAAGAGTAAAAGCTTAATGTAACTTTTAAAGTACTTTGTAATCTAGCCCTGGACTAACCTCCTGGCCTCATCTATAGAATTATTTCTTCCCCAAGGCCATGCTTCAGTACACACACGCTCACACACACCTGTATTTATATTCACACCACACTAGATTGCCTATTTGCTGTTTCCTGAACATATTGTACTCTTTCCACATCACTTCTCCTAGAATAACTTTCCTGCCTTTACCACTTGGTGAACTCCTACCTGTCCTTGAAGCCTTTTCTAACAGCCCCTTCCCTAACTGTTTTGGTGACTTCCTCAGTCAAGATCATTAGATGCCTGAAGAGCAAGATCCATGCATTTGAGCTCTATGGACTGGAAAATGGGAGCTAATCCTTCAGATGCCAGGGTCTGGAGAAGAACAGTGGTTTGTTCACTAGTCCAGAGGATATCCTTTCTCAAAAGTCTCCAACCACATGATCTGTATGCTCGTCATCCAGTACTGCTGAAAATATGTACTTGATAAAAAGAAAATAACATAAACACTGATCTTTATCTTCTCATTTAACTCTAATAAAGCTATCATACATGATTTATTGTTTGTATTAATGAAAAGTAACACAAATGTCATGCTTTTGTAAGCAACTTTTTAATTGTTTATGTATTCATGAATTTTAATTTTAAAACTAATCTAAACCTATTACATAGAATTTAGAAAATAGAGAAAAGGAAAAAAAATAACCATGAGCCATCATTTAGGTTTATTTCTTTATTTCTTTCTGTCTTTATATATACATATTTTATATGGCTGTTATCAGATTATAAATATAATATAAATCATAAATATAAAGCCTGGTTTGTTCATTTCACCTGTACTGCACCTGTGGTGCTGAATAACATTTATAGCAATCATCTTAAATGACTTAATAATATTCCATTAAGTGAATGCATGATTATTGAGTAGCTCTACCATAATTCATTTAGTCATTTCCCTATTGCTGAAAATTAGTTTCCTTACAGTATTTTACTTTTGTCGGTAATATGTGAAGAACATGTTCATACCTAAAGATTTTCCACTCTTTGGGGTTATTTCCTTAAGATGACTTTAACACCTATTGCTAGTTGGCAAGCACTCCCAGCTTAAAAACATTCAGTGACCTCTCTTCACATCCCTGCTCCCCTCAAGGTAGAAGTTAATTCCTTGCTCCTTAATAAGGACTTGGAAAACCTGCATACTCTGGCCCCTGTCATACATTCCCTACATGCCACGCTACCCCAACCCCACCAGCCTGCCTGTGAGTCTAACCCGCATGCCAAGCTGTCCTTTCAGCTCTGTATCAGTGTTCCAGCTGTCCCTCACCCACCGCTACACATTCTCTGCAAACACCTACCATTTGACTCAAACTCAGATCAGATGGTACCTCCTCTTGGACACCTTTGCTGACTCCAGAAAGATGGCTTAGGCACCCTTCCCCTGTGATTCAGTGATTCCCTGTGCATAGCTCTGGCATCATGCTTACAAATATCTGACTCTGATATAAATATCTGGCTTGCTCAAGCTGGAGAATGTGTATTTCTCATTGTTTCCCTAGTCACTAGCACAGTGCTGAGCACACAGTAGGTGTGGAATAGCTGATAAGAAAATTTATCAATTGATTTGGCAACTGGGATATTCCCATAATGTGTTAGGGAAAGAATAAAATACTCTATATGCAAAGTATTGCCAGATAGTAGGTGGCTCTTCTTATTCTGGTTTGAAATGACATATTATTAGTAAAGCACAAAAAGAAGAGCTATAAGTGTGATTGTTGTCAAGAAACTTAATAGTGAAGGTCATCAAAGACCCCAATTGAATTATGCACATCAAAACACATGTATAATATTTTATTATTTAGAAATTTGATCATCCTGTCTCATGGCTTTAAATACTATCTATATGCTAATGACACTCATATTTTTATCTCCAACCCTATGACTCTCCTGAACTCAGGACTCGTGACTATTTGCATTCTCAACTATCTCCTTTAGATGTCTGCCAGGCAACTCGAACCCATCCCAGCTCCTCCTTCCAGGATCTTCCCCATTTTAGTAAACTGCAGTTCTGGTTTTCCAGGTGTTCAGGCTGAAAATCATGGAGTCACCTTTGACAGCCCCCTTTCTTTCAAATACCCCATATCCCATCCATAAGCACTTTTTGTTGGCTCTACTTTCAAACTCTGTTCAGCGTTCGACCACTTCTCACCACATTCTCCACTGCTCTCACTCTGGTCTGAGCTAGTATCATCTTTTGCAATAACCTCTTGACTGATTACTTAGGTTTCAGCTTTACCCCCACCCCCACACCCCATATTTTACACACAAAAGTTAAAGTGTCCTTTCAAATGTCCTGTCCTTGCTCAAAGCTCTTTAATGGCTCCCAATCTTTAATCCTTACATGGCCTACAAACCCCCATGTGATCAGTGGGACTCTCCCTACCTCCCAGCACAACCTTTCTGTGAGTCCCTCAGCTTTTCCAGGCACACCAGGCTCCATGCACCCACCCAACATGCCCCCATCCTGGGTTATTGCTCTGACTGTCCCTTCTACCCCATACCATTGTGTCCTTCAGGTCTCTGCTCAAATAACACATACTGACTCTTCCTTCCTTGACCACCTTATATAAAATAGCACATCTGCCTGCATCACACCCCCATCCTCTTTGCTTGCTTTATTCTCTCTAAAGCATTTTCATCACCCACCTGACATTGCGTATTTGTGTCTCCCTCCTACACTCTAGTGGGAGAAGTATAAACTCCACAAGGAAAGGGATTTTATCCTCTTTTGTTCAGAGGTGTATTGCTGATACTTAAAATAGTCTGGCGCACAAAAGACACTCAATAAATGTATATTAAATGAATGAATGAAATTTCTTTCACATTCATTATCTTATTTCAGCCTCAAACCAAACTGCTTTAGGGGTATGGGGTAGATATTTGCTCTATTTTTACAGATGGGGAAAACTAACATTCATAAAGTTAAGTTTCATATATGTAGTGATAATTTCATTTGGTGGGTACTAAACATTGCCAAGGGATATGTATACTGTCATAGTTAATTTCATTTAATCCTTGGAGGACTCCTAAAAGGGTCTATATTATTCCTATTTTAACACGAGTCACTTATGACTTAGAAAATTTCAATAACTTGTCCAAAGGAGCCACTACTAAGTGACAGCCTAGATGTAAATTCAAATCTGACTTGAAATCACTTGTTTTTATAGTTCACATCTTTTTAGCACAATAGCATATACTAAGCTCGATCTTATAATAGCACTATGAAGTATACCATTACTGTCCACATTTTGCAGATAACTGTGGCCTAGAGATGTTAACTTGTCCAAGGTCATACCCAGCTGACACCCAGTCTGACCATGAAATGTTAATCATCTTCTTTAAAGAACCAGGGCTTTAATTTAGGATTTGCTTTCTATTTCCTTGCCTAAATTAAATCCAAGGACCAAGATGCCCTGACCAGGTTACACATCTTTAAATTTGTATTTGCACTGTGAATCATAATAGACCCCCAAAAAAGATAGAAGGTTTAACTGATAAAGCAAATTAATATAGTGATTTAAAATATTGGTAAATGTTATATAATTATTTATAAGAGAAAGCATCATCCCCTTGGTTCAGTCTCTTCCAGGTTGGGTTAGCTTAATTGTCCCTATTCTCCTTTTTCTTAGGTCCCTGGCAAAATGTATGTGTGTTCTGCTCAGCCTCTCTCCCTGCCTCTAATGACATAGCTCAGGTTCAATTGTGGAGAAGGATAATTGAATCTATTTTTCAGACTTTCATCGGTGAGCTCTATTCTGGGCACATATTAGAATTGTGAGAACCATACATTTCTTTAAAGTAGAGATTGTTGGGCTGAGCCGGAGAGATTATTAAAAGGCATTACAGTGCCAGCCTTGGAAAATATATAGGGCACCTAGATCCTCGTTCTGTCCTCCCCTCCCAGCACAAAGCCTATTCAAACAGCTTTCCATGAATAGGCTTCTTCCCTCAGCCGGTCCTCTGTAGCTGGCACTGGCTGCACACTTTCCTACCACACATTGGGCCAGTGGTTCTCAAAGTGTGATTCCAGGACCAGCAGCAGCTGGTTAGCAATGGACGCCATCGCAGAACCACTGAATCAGAAGCTCTGGGGGTTTACTCACGCTCTCCAGGTGGTTCTGATGGGTGCTCAAGTTCAAAAACCACCGCATTAGGAAGCGTCACATCCTTCTCTCCCCAGACTGGGGTCACCTCCCAAACCTGTAGTTGCTAGAGGACAAAATCACTGTAGATCTTGCTCCTTGGTTAGATCTTGCTGTAGATCTTGCTCCTTGGTTACAACCACAGCTAAAATGACAGAATGTGGCCAGGGGCACAAACTTGGTCCATAACTTTGAACTTGGTTAAGGGTACAATATTTTTGACTGTAAACCATGTAGATGAGGCACAGTTAGTGAGTAATTGCTGTTTGCTTTAAGAAAATCTCATTCACGGAACTTTCCCATTTTGATTGGATTTTACTCTTATCTAATAGAGCATGATAATAACTGTTGTTTGAGAACATTCTCTTTCCTTTCAAAAAATTTTAAAAATTTTATCTACATAATACATGCAAATATTTAAACAAATAGTGCTAGAAGACTCCTCTTGAAGAATAACAATTGCTTATTTCCCATACTCCCACTGCTTTATGACTTTCATCATTTTAGCTTTTTCTTCTCTTAAATAATGCGCTTATATTACTCTTTCTTTATGTGTCAATTTCAGACATTATCTCTTGACTTCCCCTTACAGTAGTTGAGAATTTAGTTCTCTTGGGTTTTCCTTCTCCCTTTCACAGCCCTCATACAATTCTCCCCATTTTTTCAGCCACATCCCTACTTTCCTGTGACAGTCTCCAAGTGCTGAATTCCTGGGTGAATTTGCACCTTTATTGTTGACATCCAATGTCGCGGCCCCTCCCACCCTAGACACTTGCAACTCTGCTAAGTCATCTGACACAATTCTGCTAAGACACCTGCCACTTTTCCTTCTGCTTCCAGCCTTATAAGAGTATTGAAATCTTCCATCTGCTGTGGTAAATCCACATGCTAAACTGGAAGTCCACTTGTGCTAAATTCACACAAAGTTTCACACAGAAACTAATAAAGAAAATATTTACTTCTCTGGGTTTGTTAGAATAACCCTTTATTTTTAATAACTTGTCTGTGATTAGTTTATATTAGAATATTATATTTTATTATATTTTTATATATTTACATTTGCCATTGTTTTGTATTGTATTGTGTTTATAATATCTTATATTTGAAATAAAAGTTAAATGCTATAGTTTTTTTTTAAATCCCCATGTTACCACAATAATAATAATTAGCACTTTGCTTTAGAAGCATATAGTATCTTAAACTCTTACCATGTAGGAAGAATTATTCTAAACCCTTTAACAGGTATTAATTCATTTAATCCTGTCAACCATTGTATCATTTAAATTTTCCTTGACAACATTTTAGAGATGAAGAAACTGAGTGAGAATTAGGATAAATGATTTGACCCAATTCCCACAGCTGTGAAGCTCTACATAAACCACCTCTTGATAGCAGCCACTGAGGTATAACGTGGAGTCCTTTAGAGACTACCTAATATTTCATCCTTACCACAGTTCTGCAGTTCAGTTGTGGTAGGTCCCTGCCTCCCTAAGCCAGAACCTTCCCAACAATAATCACCTTATCCCTGTAGGTTGTGCCCTCAGAACCTCACTGTGGAATATTTGTCATGCCTGGCATCACTTCTGTCCCACTTCCCTGATCAATAACTCTGAAGTCTCTCTTGATGCTAATACCAGCCAGAGGGCTCTGGGTCCTACTAATGTCCAGTCCCTTAGGTAAGGTATGATCCTTGGGTGGGAGTCAGCAAGATGGACTCCTGTGTAGCTGGTGATTTGGGCTATTGACCCTACGTTTGGGTCCTGGTACATTTCCCTGCCTAAAGTCATGTTAGTCAGAAGCTGGCTTACTTCCTCTTAGTGATTACAGTCCTGCAGCAAGATAGCAATTCAGTTATGTGGGTATTCATTTTACATACTATCAATATTTTATTTTAAAAGTGAGCCAAATTTATAAAATAAAAAGCTCAAACTAAATTATTTAACGTACTTTGAATACAAAAATATTCAAATATATTTTAAACATCAGGGGGAATGTACATTTATAAAATGGTAAACATTATGACTAATACAAGGTATCAGTAGATAAAAATTTGTTAAAATAAACAACATGTAAATGAAATATCACATTAATTAGGAAAACACAATTAATTATGAAAGGTGGAAATAAAAATATTATTTGCTCTCTCTAAAAATCTGCCATTTCAAAAATAAAGTGTGTCAGTGACATCGTTGAGTTGCAAAATATTTTTTTTCAAGCTTTTCTTGCTGCTGAAAAAACTCTTTAGGGTGATTTTCTGACTACTCAGAGGAATGGTACGGAGCCATTTATGAACTAAGCCTAAATATTTCTGAATTTCACCTTAAAATAAGTTTAACTGTTGTTTGATCATTTTAGGGAGTTCTTGTTTGAACAACTTCCCCCACACCATCCCATCCATTGCAGGTTTTGTATTGATAAGGAGCTAGAGTTCCCCCACACCAAAGAAAATATTTTTGATTTAGCTTCATCTTCTGTATTTGCATCATGGATAGCTAGTAAATCCGAGGCAGACATACCTGTATTAATTTCCATTCTGTCACATTCAGAGTCTACTTTCCCAGAAATTCTTTGAACTGCAATGATAATTATTCTTTCAATAGGAGCTTTGCAAGACCGCAATAGAGCTGCGTATTGCAATTCACACAGGCCTGGACCTGTCTAGACTTGTAGACTTTGCGTATAGTTTGTCCTTGCACATAATTTCAATAATTGAATCATTGATCTCAATCTCCAGATATGAATAACTCAAATTTTGGACTTGTAAAAAATATTTCAAAATAGTAAACCAGCAACTCTATAGATATTTCAGTACTTAAAAATGGCACCTGAATACTATAATACTCTAACTTGGTAATCACCACTCATTTTTCCTTATGTGTAGTACCCAGCATGCTTTGAAGACAGGGCTCCATTTTACAAATGAGGAAATTGGCACTCAGGTGGGTGAAATAATTAACTTGAGGTCACACAGCTAGCAAGTGTCAGCACTGAGATTTGAACTTCATTCTTTGGATTTTAAACCCAGGGTAGCTTTTACTTTCCTTAGAAAGTCTTTATCATATAAATAGACCCTATGTCGTCTACTCTTAGAGTGAAACAAATGACCTGACTTATTTTTTCTCAGCAGAAATAATCACTTAGCTTAGCTGTCAGGGACATTTTCCTGAGGTGAGTTTGTCGAACACCAGAATGGGCTCTCTCGGCAGGTTATAAGATTTCCTCTTCTGTCATTCTCAAAAATAATCGAGATGAGGGGAGTTTTAAAATTTACACTCCAGATGACCTTTCAGGAATCACTCTGTGGTTCTACAGGTTTAGGAAAACTTAAGACAGACAATTGAAGTCTGAAGTCAGTTCCCCCGATATTTGGTTCTTTGACAATTTGGTGCCCCACAAATAAAACATTTGGATGACAGAACTGACTGATTTTTTCCCACTTATTTTTGAGCCTCATGTAACCCCAGACTTCACACTCTGGTTGCTATTATCAGAGAATCCAGGTAGAAGGATATCTCAAGAAATTGGAAATAATCTTGGTTGTCTTTTCTCTATTTGCTCCCTTCATCTTTTTTTCTGATTAAGAAGCAAAAAGTAAACACAGAACTGATTTTTTAAAGTTCTGAAATGTTATGAACATTAAGCTCTGAGTATTATCATGGGAATTCATTTCATTGAATTACATCAAGAAGCCCTGATGTAATTTTTTAAAGGAAAAAGCCAACATTTATAATGATATGACAATTTCTCTTTTCGCGGCAATGGATCTATAAGGCTCCCTCTGGCTGGTCAAATGTTTTCAAATCAGCTTAGGTTTTTTGGGTCTTTACGGCATCTGGAGAGCTAAGTTTTGACTACTGAGGCAGCATTTCTGAATGATTTGAGAATGTTTGGTTGTGAAAGGATCTATCATTTATCAATTGCCTACTACAAACCAGATCCTTTACATGGTTTCATTTAATTCACACACATACGCCTTCCGATTAATTTATATTATTCCATTATAAGTCATTGCAATTCGGAGCAGTTGAAAGACTTACCCATAGTCATCCAGCCAGTAAGTGACAAAACTAGGATTTGAACCTAGGTTGTCTGTGTCCCAATGGCAGGTTCTTCCCACTTTACCATATTGTCTTAGCACTTCGACCTCATCTCATATCTGTGTGCCTGGATTCTTAGTGTGGACATAAACTTGGTCAAATCTTTCCTTTAACTTGGTAGCCTGCCAGCATTCTTTATCTTTGGCTTGAAGTTAGAGTCTAGATTTGTTGCTTTTAAGAAACCTGACACATTCCATCTTCACGTTATTATCAGGTATTCTATAATCACCCACCTGTAACCACTGCACCTACTGACTGCTAGGTGACAGAGTTATAAAGATAGCCTTTCAGTTATAAAGCTCCCTGTCAAAGGTTCAGGGGATGGGACGAGGACAGCCTGGAGAAGTGATCCTTAAAATACAATGCAGCGGGGGAGTGGGTGTGATAACGAGTGTGTCATGGGAATCCCAACAATTAACTTTACATGGAAAAATCTGGGAAGGCTTTCCAAAGTGGGTGATAGAGCCAAGTGTTGAGGATGTTTCAAAACTCTTCCTCCATCCTCGTCTTTGGCTGTTAGTGCCTTGACAGTGCCCCTCTAACATCTGTGCACACCTCTTTCTCTCCCCTGCCCTTACCCATAGTGTTCTAAGGCTCTCAGGCATGCTTCCCTAGTGGTCGGTGCCTGGGGTTTTCATACCAACCAGCGGTCACATGAAATCCATCAATAAATGGAAAAATATTGATACTGGCAGGGGACAGGTAGGTCCTGGCCATTTATAAGAAATGTATGTGTTTCTGATGTATTTTCTGTAATCCTTTAAAAAACAAGCTTTGAATTTCAAGAACATTTCTAGTGACAACAAATGTGTCATTTTTGCACACAATGTGTTATAGAGCAGAGTCCTGAATATTAAGAATCACGTGTTTCTGAACATTTAATTATATCATTTTATGCATTTTACACATTTATGTTTTTAATCAAAGGTTTAAAATTTGTAAGAATATTAGAACTCTGTGAAACTAGAAAAATGGTAAGGAGACTTGTGAAGGGAGATCAAATAGATTGTTAATTAAGTTAATGTATGTACAGTGCTTAGAAGGCAGTGGGCACATGGTAAGCACAGTATGCATGTTAGACTTAATTATTTCTATGAGGCTAAATTGAAACTCTTCAAACACAAAAACCCCTGGAAAATGTTGAAGAAAAAGAATAAAACCTGGAAATGGGAATAGCAAAACTTCATAGAACTAATATGATAAAAGTGCCAGATAATTGGTAAGCTGTAATGGGTAGAAGCAAAACAGGAAACATGGGTTGCAAATGTGAGCAGGGCAATCAAAGATGTTTGGCAATGGGTTAAGCAAAGAGTTGTTTTAGGTGGAATATGACCAAATAGAGATAGATGTTTTATTATAATTTTCAATTTACCCGTATACCTCCTCAACAGATTTTGAGCTCCCTAGAGGAAGGGACTGGATCATATCTTACTCATTTCATTATTTTCAGGGTCTAGTACCTGATATCAAGGAACCACTTGGGGAATGTGTGAGGAAGGAAGGAAGGAAGGAAGAGAAGGAGGGAGGGAGGGAGGGAGAGAGGGAGGGAGGAAGGAAGGAAGGAAGGTTGGTTCATGGGTTGGACAGGAAAGGGGTGGAAAGGAACTCAATAACTTGGCCACAAGTTAGGCCCCATTTCTGTCTATATCTGAACAGCCCATATCTTTGTGTCTTCAGATTTTGACTTCAACCTGACCTTTAAAATTAGTAGCTAACACTTGTGCAGCACATTATACTTTATAAATGCTTCCTTACATGCCACCTCATTGAATTTGATCTTAAAACATTCCTGGAGCATTAGGCAAAGCAAGAGTTATCACCCACCTTGGACAGATGAGGTACCTGAAGCTCAGAGATTGTGACTTGCCCAAGGTCACACAGCTCATACTAGAGTCAGCATCAGAACTCAGTTCCAAATTATTTCAATCCAAATCACGTGCTCTTTTTCACTGCACCATCAGCTGTGGCGATACAGAGGAAACTGCTGCAGTTTCCCAGCTGCTTACATCTAATACTATATAATGGATTGGCTTAACAACAGGAATTCTTTGGCTCATGGATTCAGAGGTTAGAAGGCTTATTTGCTCTTGGGGTTGATATCTGCTGGCTAGCTGGCAATCTCTGTGGTTCCCTGACTTTTCTGTTACATGGCAACTCACATGGCAACATCTTCTTTTTCTTCCATATTCCAGTGACTTCCAACTTCTGGCTGCTCCTCATGGCTTCTCTTTCTGTGTCCAATTTCCTTTGCTTATAGGGACTTTAGCCATATTGGATTAGGGCTCACCCTCATTCAATTTGGGCACAACTTAACTAATTACATCTTCAAAGGTCCTATTTACAAATGGGATCATACCTACAGGACCAAAGGTTGGGATCTGAACGTGCCTTTTGTGGGGGATATGTTTCAATCCCCAAAAATCTCCTATTTGAGGGGAGTTATGGAAGCCTTACCAGGGAAGTAACAACCGAACTGGGCCTAGAATGATAAGCACTTTGCATCTCCTTCTACCAGGGTAGCCAGAACTCCTCTAAGGAGTGAAAATGGTGGGGATCTACTTGGAGAGGAAGAACTAGGTACTAGGACTTGGAGAGGCAGAAGAGCTATGGGGCCTTCCAGCCCCACCCCCACCCCCCACCTCCAAGCACTGACATGATGCACCAGATTTTCCTGGTGCTATGGTCAGAGCAATGTGTATAGAGTGGTTATACCCCCTAGTCATTATAAGACCTTAGTCTTCTTTTCAGCTTTAAATTACAAATATTTCTTGAGCACATTATGTGCCATTCAATATATTCGATTGTGAGTCTACAGTGGTGAAAAAAAATAGGCATCATTAGTTGTGAAGTACTAAACAAGTACATAATTTCATATGTGAGTACACAAAAGTTATTGTAAGTAATTAAATTAAATGGATAACCAGGTCAAGCCCTTTGCAGATGTCTGGAACATAGCAATGACCTGGTACTGGTTGCTGTATACAGGTTCTTGAGAGGCTTGGGAAGGTACAGTCTGACCACACCGCACACCCCTCCATGGCTCCCTGTGGTCCAGCTTCACCTCCCACCAGCACTGTCACCACCACCCCCATCAATTTTTAAGAGAAGCTCCACCCTCCTCTGATGCTAAAGAACCCTCACACTTAGATCTTCATATATTTAAATGCTTTCACATCTATTAGCTAATTTAATTACTACAACCATCCTCTGAGGTGAGTATGGCCATGCCCTAATCATAGATACCAAATTAAGGCCGCCATCATTTGTGGCTCCCAAAACACAGCAGGGGCATTATCCCTGGAAGCCTGCAGCCTCACTGCCCTGTAGGTTTCCCACCTGAGGGCACTAACCCTCTTCTCCTTAGAAAGCTTCACTAGCTTCTCATGGCCCCTCAAATAAGAAAACAACCTCCTTAGCACTGCATCCAGAGCTTCCCAAGCACAGGTCCATGAAAGGGTAATGGCCAGGATCACTAATAAAGTTTTCACTGCCATGCAGCAAACTCAAGAAAATTAAGATGGCATAGTGAGCTTTACAAAAATCTAATGTATCCATTATGAAGGAATATCCTTTATTCTGATTATTCATTCTATTTTTTGGTGTTAAAGATGTCATTTATTTCAAAAAGTTATGATGCCAGTAGATGGTGTTTTTGGTAAATCCCTTACTTAGCAAAATAAAGAGCTTGACCCAGCTTTTTTTTTTTTTAATTGGCTTGTGAGATACAAAAGACAGGACTTTTGTACACAGACAGGACCACTTGCCTCCCTCACGCATCTCTCACAGTTCACTTCACACCCCCCCTCTCTCACCCCTCTGATCTGGCAGAGCCTGACCTAATCTTCTCAACATGCCTTTGTGTCTGTCCCTGGGACCCCTCTGGCTGGACAAGTTCTCTTCATCCTTCAAGATCCACCTTAAAGCTTCATCCTCTAGTATCTTCCCTCCCCTCTAGGAGACTGTGCTAACCAGAAGTCTCCCAGGCCACACTTCCCCTTTCCTGATGGGAGTGTTTGTTTCGCTAGTCACCTCTCCCACGAGACCTGGAGCCAAAGTCCACTCCTAATGCCTAGCCCTGGCGCTGGCCTGTGCCCAAAATGGAGGGAAGGAGGTGGAAGGAATGAGGGAAATAGAGAGAAGTGCAGAGAGAGACACAGAATGGGAAACAGGAAGATACAGTTAGAGACAAGACAGTGAGAGCAAGGATGCAAAGACAAGGAGAGGGAAAAGGAATATACAGAAATAGAGACATGAAGAGGAGAGGGAGGGGAGAGAAAGGGAAGAAGAGAATAAAATAGGAAAAGAAACAATGTGAAAAAGAGCAGAAGAGGGAGACAAGGAAGGAGAAAAGGAAGATGGGAGAAATGTGTTCCTTGGAAGACAGTGATTTCTTTCTAATACACTCTGGATTCACTGTCCTCTGCTGTTGAACATATCAAACCGGCCTTCTCAAGGTGAAAACACCTTGCTTCCCATCATCTGTCTTTAACACATGTGGGGGGGTTTGACTTATTGTCCATTTTTCATCCTACAATTATTTGAATGCATTTGCATTAAATTATATTTAGATTTTCATCTCAGTGATTTCCCAAGATAAATAGAAAAATCTAAAAAATAATGAAAACAATACAGGCAATGTATTTGACCTTAGGAAATTGGCAATTCATTAGAGAAAGCATTTGCTGCTTTAGCAGAAATATTTTATCCCAGAGGATATTTTCTGCCTGTATATGTATGAAAACTCCTAAGAAGTCTTAGAATGATGAGTCCTGCCTAGCTGAGCTCTAATTTAAAAGTTTTTGTTGGAAATATATATGCGTTTGCTAATGCCACATCCAGAAAGCACCTCAATTTCTGAAAATTATAATGTATTTCTATTTTTAAGTGCATAATGCCATTTTTTCTAAGTTTTAGTTTTTTAAAAAGTGAGTAAAGATTAACATTTCAAACTCAATTCACCAAATGAACATAATGATAAACACACAGCTAGGGATGCCTTTGAATGAATGTGTGAGCTCTCACTGCAGGTTGAGTATTCTAACAGCTAAACCACACAATCACCATTTTAGCAATTACTGTGTATAGAGAGATTCTTAACATTTTTACACACCTTGCCTCCTTGAGTACACCCAAGGAGTACCACATTTTTGTTGCTTTCATTATTCACATTTCACCTAAGCTCTGAGAGTTGAGGTCACTTGGGAAAGGGGCCCATAGCTGATACGTGGCACAACTGAATTGCATCCTAATTCATCTGACTCCAAAAGTCTGTGAACCCAAATGTTTCTCCTGATACGACAAAATATTTTCAACATTTGTCACTCTTAACTAAGGTTAAAGCTGATTAACTCACTGATCTCAGGCTTTAAACATTGAAAAGACAAAGGGGGAAAGAAAGTAACTGCAATTTTTTAAGTGCCCTCTATGCATCAGGCACTTGCATGTATCCTTTCCTTTAACTCTTACCAAAAACACTTGTGCAATAGATTTTTATCTCCTTCGACTGCTGAGGATACTGAGCTCCCAAGAGGTTCAGCAGCTCGCCCAGTGTCCCTAGAGAGCACTCACAGTTATTCAGCCCCCATGATAAGGTATAAAATCCTAATGTCTTCATCGTTTGCCTCACTGGAAAAGAGAACCGTTAATTCTTTGTATTTGTTTAAAGAACTGAAATTTGCTGAATGCTTGCTATGTGCCAGAGAGTGTGTGTAAGTGCATCACACGAATCCTCTCGCTTACTCCTTACAGCAGAGCTGTGAAGGAAGAATGCCATCTTGGACTCTTTTTTTTCTTTCACCCTGGAGCAGGGATCCAATTTGACCTGAGGGCACAGGCAGGTATAATAAGACAATGGCCTTAAGAATGTGCTGGAACTGGAAAATGCAGGTACAGCCTAAGGGCATTAAAATTCTGGCTATTCAAAAAATACCTTCTTGACCAAATAAGCCTGTCAGCGGGTCTTGTTTATTGCCTGCTGCCAGTTCCCTTAGCCCAGCCTAAGGGGACAGTGAGGGACACCTGTGTCCTGTATCACTCAGTTTACAGAGCCCAGCAACTTCTTTCATACTCTTATTTTAAGACAGTACCTTTATGCTTCCATCTTTGGGATTCTGACACCATCTATTCCACTTTCCTGCATCTGCTAAAGTAGTTACACACAGTGCTCATGTTATTACAAGACCCTTAATTGTTATTAATTGCCATTGGAGGTGATGATAATTAACGCAGTGTAATGAAGTGATAGCTCATATCCTAGCATGTGTATTAACCTGTGCTTGTCTAAGGAGATCAACAAATTCAATAGAGACTTTCATGCCTCGGTATGGAAGAAGAGACAGGGGTGTATAAGTTCATTTGGAGATCCGAAAGCCTTGGACCACTTCTTCCGTGGGAAGCGCTTCCTGCCTCGTGCCCTGTGCCCTGCTGCTTCCCATCAGCTCCTCGGGCTCCCTGCTGCCACTCGGGCACCGCTTGATCAGAACAGCAGGCTCGTTTATGACATGCCAGCACGGGTTTCAAACACCAATTACCACTCTGCCAATGACAAATAGGAAGGGAGAAAAAAGCAGCAATAATCGTTTAATAAATTTATTATGATGACAAATGGCCCTCACATAAATCACCCTGCCTTATTGAAAAACCTCACTTATTCAGATACGGGGACATCAGGGGTCAATTTTAAAAGTGTGGAAAGGGAAGCGGGTGTGGCTCAGTGGATAGAGCCCCCCTTTACCATATGGGAGGCCCGGGTTTGCGTCCCGAGGCCTCCTGGTGAGGGCACACCGGCCTGAGCGGTGGGCTGATGCAGCAACCTCACGGCAGGAAGCTGGTGTGGCGCAATGGATAGAGCACCCGTTTACCATATGAGAGGCCTCGGGTTCGCTTCCCGGCGCCTCCTTGTGAGGGCAGGCCGCTCGCGGCAAGACCTCACAGCAAGAGGGAGATAAGCAGACACAGAGAAGACACGCAGCGAATGGACACAGCAGCACAAGCAGCAAGGGGGGGCATAAATAAAATTAAATAAATAAATCTTAAAAAAAAAAAAATAGCTTAAAAAAAATAATAAAATAAAAAAATAAAAGTGTGGAAGCACAACCACTAGGTAGCCTTAGGAAGACCTTGAGGAATCCTCATAGCAGGAAACCTGTGGGCCTCGCCTGGTGAGGTTTCCCCAGAATAATGACAGCCATCGGTTCAGCCCCAGTGTGCTGCTTTTCTCCACCACAAGATGCTGAGAGTGAGGGTCACTTTAAGTTTTCATACAGCATGAAAACTTCAAATAACCAGCCTAAAGAAGCCCTCTGAGAGCTTGCAGTGTGAAAGAGCTTTCAGTGTTCAAAGAGGATCAGGCAGAGGAGGTGGTGGCTAAAAAAGTATACTGGCCAGCACTGCCTCTGTGCTTAGGGGTTATGGTATGCACTTCATACGGATAATTCCCGTAGTCCTCACAAAACTATGCAAGGGCAGCGACGGAACAGCAGAATGCCCAAGAACATCAGCTTTGGAATTAGATAGCCCCTGGCTCAGGTCCAGAATCTGTCACATATTAGCTGTGTGATCTTGGTCAAGTTATATAACCTCTCTCAGTCTCAGTGCCCTAGTCCATAAAACAGATAAAATAGATTTATTGTGAGGATTAAATTAAATAGTATGTGGTCAATAGCACAGAGACTATTACATATACTATCATTGTTATTAAGTTATTACCTATACTTTAGAGATGAAAAATACCTCACAGTTTAGTAGCTCATCCATGCACATACAGCTAAGCGTGCAGCCTGGATTAAAACCCCTACCTATGGGTGAACTGACGCTTAATTTGTGTAGAATTTCTATTTAGGTTGATTGCAGAGGTTTGGAAATGAATGGTGGTGATGTAGCACGTTATTGTGAGTGTAATTAACAGCAATGAATTATATAGTGCATGTGGTTAAAAGGGGAAACCTTACATCATATATGTTACTAGAAGAAAAATTAAAAAATAAAACATAGGACTGTATAAGAGTAAGCCCTCTTGTAGACGTTAGAATATCGTTAATAGTACAAGAATGTTCTTTCATGAGTTATAACAAATATATGACATGAATACAAGTTGTTAATGATAGGGTAGTATATGGAAAAATAACACCTAATGTAAACTATGGATGATAGTACTATTTTAATAATTTTGATCAATTGTAACACGAGTAACTACTGTTGAAAAAAATTAGTGCAATTGCGAAAAAGTGCTATCATCAATTGTAACAAATGTTCCAGACCAATGCAAGGTGTTGGTGGTGGGGTGGTGTGTGGGACTCCTGTGTTTCGTGCATGATTGGTCTGTAGACCCACAACTTCTCCATTTAAATTTTTTTAAAACCTTATCTATCCACCTCTCCTGGCTTGCTTGAACACTAAGGTATTCAACGTGGTTGTTCACTGCCAAGGTCTGCAGAGGCAGGATTTGCTGGGGAAAGAGAGCCTTGCACAGTTACCTTCATTGCTATCTGTACCAAAGCTAGAGTCTCCCATCTTCCTTCCATGCCAGCTGCCTTCTCCAAATTAGTAGAAAAATTTAAAATCCCCAAAATGTATAATTTAAGATACAGGAGTCTTATCTCTGAAACTGATTGTATCTATGCACCCTCACCTTTGTTTGTTTTTTTATTGTTTGTGTATGTCTTTTCATACTTGGTATGAATGCTTGCCCTGCCACCTCCCCTATTTCTTATAACATGTTGTTTCACACATTTGGGTTACTTGCAGGACTGATAAGGGCATTTGAGTTTGGACCCCACTGCCAAGTCCTACTGGTAGACCTAAGCTAAATCATAGCTCTGTGTCTGTGTCTCTGCACACAAAGGGCTCAAGAAAAGTACGCAGATGATTGAATTTGGTCAAACAGCTGGTTAGTTCAACAAATATCTCAGTAAGGAAATATTCGAGGCCCTATTATATGTGTACTTGGCAGTGATGCTGTGCAAAAGGGGGAGGCACCATTTCTTTGGAAAATAGTTTGTGTTTACTTCTAACTGGGGCCCCACTTCAGTCAACTGGTGGACATGTATGGCCACTCGTGAGGGCCGTGGCCTAACGCGCCTTGGGACAACCCCCTGGCTACAGCCCCCCACACTAGGGGAGGGAGGGTGCCTCCTTGTGGACACCTGCACCTACCTGCCCAAAGCCAAAGAGCTAGGAGCACCGTCACCCAGACACAGTGAGACATGCAACCTGGGGGCACCCAGCCAGCGCTGCAGGGATCAGGCCTCGTCCACCCTGGATAGTGCCAGACCAAGTTTCCAGTCAGAACTTGGAAATGTGGAGACGACAGAAGGAGGTGTCTCGAGGCCTGACAGCCCTCCTCAGTTCCTGGCTTGGGGCGCTGCCCACCCCCACTCCCATCTCTGCTTCCCCACCCACAGCAGACCCCGGCTGCCTATGAAAGGAAGAAGCCCCTTTAGCAAATCTGAATTAAAAACATGCTAGTCAGTCTCTACAAGGCAGGCCCTGGCATCCAGGACCCCACTGACTCATGGGGACCAGGTGACCTCTGCCTACCCCCCGCGGGCTTTCGGGTGCTCCGGGCCTGGCAGAGCCACCTCAGTTACTGTCAGCAGTGAGAATCTCGCATAAAACCAAAGAGCTGAAGCAATTCTCCATTTAATAAAACATGTTCTAAGCTGAGTGCCTTCTAGTGCCAGGTCACCTGCCAGAAACAGAGCTGCCTGCCAGGAAAGATCAAACATGAACCCTTCCATGGAGGAGGTTCTAGTCGCCTCCGTCTGGGAGTCCTCAACCAAAACCCTCTGGGGGAGAACCTCACTTTCTCCCCAACTCTCACGTGAAAATAGCACTCCTGAATAAGCCCCATCGTTGTTCAGAAATTTTAAAAATCATGGTGGAGTTGGGGGGAACTATACAATAAGACTATCCCAGTTTGTCATTCCTTCACAAGAGAAATAAAATTAAGTCAAAGGAGACCTTTCATCTTTTTCAGGTCAAACCCGCCCCCTCTCAGAACACACACACGCACAGGCTCGGTCCCTTTCTTTCTCTCTCCCTTCCTCCCCGCCCCCCATACACACACTCACACACACACACACACACACAAATGACCAAGCCTTTGAACCCAAAACAGAAGGTGGATATGAGAAACTAGGACAATCTGCAAATCGTCTTGTCAGTGAGGAAGCAACAATCTGGAGCAGAAGGAAATGCAAACAAAAGCTCTGCCTTCTGCGGTTGCTAATGATTTAGAACAGTAGGTGTGTCTTTTGAGCTGCCCCCATTTCTAGACTCAGAGCCTGTGGCACTGCAGCTGTTGCATTTCCCTTCTCCTGCCCAGCTCTTTCCCCTCTGCAGCTTTATTTCCTTCCACCCTGCTCCTGCTGCTGCTTGTCTAAGAGGGAAGGCATGAGAACAGGAGAGCACATCTGTTGGGTGTCTGCGTGCCTAGCACAGTGCTGGGTGCTGGGTGTGAGGTTCAGCATTTCATCCCCACAACAAATCTACAAAGACTATATTATTATCTCCATTTTACAGATGAGAAAACCAACATTCAGAAAGAGAGAATTTCCTAAGGCTACCCTGCTAAGTGGCAGAGCTTGGATATTGACTAAGCTCTGACTGACCCCAAAGCCACTTTGAGACCTCTCCATAAGAAGTCCAAGGAGGAGAGACGGGTGATTCCAAAAAGTAAGCTGAGAGCAGTTGAATAGGGGTTGAGGAGGAAGCCCGTAGCTGTAATAAACCACATTTACTTCACAACTTTTAATTTTTTGAGCATTAACTACATACAAAACCAGCTTATACCTTGGAGTCCTGGGATCAAGTCTGGAGGATGCAGACCTGTCTTTCTTTGTCAATAGTGTACATATTGGTTGAGTGAAGGAACTCCTCTCAGCTCTGCATGTACCTAAATAAGAAAGCAGGCGAGGACATCCAAACTTATCATTGGTTAGAGAACTGGAAGTCCTTTGGGTTAAAAGACCAGGCCCCTTCTCAGACCAATTTGTTCTTTGTTTAAGGCTCCACCTGGCTCTCCTCTGGGACTCTCTCCTGGCACAGGAGAGGGAAATAAATTCCCTAGCACTCTCTTCTTTTGATGTTCCCTGAAGACAAGTCCTCAACCCCTTTTCCTTTTAAGGGAATTATCCCTGATCCCTATGGGAAGCAGACAGTAACAAGGTAACAAATGACGAAAAGACAAGGATTCTGGGATCTGCCCAACTTCTCTGACCATTGTCCTTGTTCACCAACTCTGTCCTCCCTTGCTGTAAATGGTCTCTGGCAGCCTTGCTCTCCTGTTCTATGTCTCAGAGTCGTGTTTACTAATTCTCAGACCTCAGTGAGAATTCCACTTTTCTTTGGATCCAGCTGAAAGTCTCCTCCACGGAGTTCTCCCTTAACTCCATTTTCCCCAGGATGAAGCTTGGCAGTCCACCAAAACTGGGATAATAATAATTTACATTATTATTTACATAATAATGTAAAATGCATTGCTGGAGACACTGAGAAAGTTACTATACTTCTTTGAAGATCCAGTTATCTATAAAATGGAGCACTTACCACTTCCCTGAGGTAGTGTGTTAGATTACAGGGAGAAGGTAAATTCTACATCTTGCTCAGAACTGGCATATCATATACTCACTAAATGTGAATTCTCTCCCTTTTCTTCTCACCTGATAGGAATGTCCCCTTGAACCAGCTTTCTTTAAACCGTTTCATATATGCTTGTCCTACAGGATGCTCCATTAGAAAAACCCAATCTGGAGCAACTACATATCATATTCCTGTCATAAGGGACTTTATCACTTTAGGTTCTGAGGAATCCTGAAGCAAATAAATCAGTTTAGCCTATTTTCCCTCAATTACACTTGATAAAGTAAATGCTTTATTTAGCAAACACTTATACAGCACATTCTATCTACTCTTTGATTGTTCTACAAAGATGTACTCATTTAATCCTCATAACAACTCTATAAAGTGAGATATTATTGCTGTCCACATGTACACATGATGAAACCTTGACACAGAGCAGTTAGGTCATTTACCCAAGGTCACACAGTTGTAGAGTCAAGATTTGAACTCAGGCAGTCCAGCTCCAGATTCTAAGTTCTTATTCACTCTGCTGGTTGCTTCTCCAGTTAATTATACACACACACACACACACACACAAACATACACACACAGAAGTATGTACTGATTCTGCAGCTAAAATTATTAATGCTTTTATTTGGGTACTGACTGCTAACATTCTACCAAACATTAATTCCACAAAATATACTTTAAGAAAGGCTACCTGAGTCAAGATTTTCTTCTCCTATTACTCCTCTGCTGTTTCCAACACTTGGTCCCACTGCAGAACCCAGTACCACTGTTTGTCATCCAACTCCCTCAGTGACAGCTACACTGCTTTGGGTGCTACCTGGCCTTATGAGAGAAGGCAAAGTACCAGAACCCAGAGCAGGTTTCCCAACCAACCCTAAGGGCAGACTCCCCAACCAGCCATCTTCTTCTTTAATGTGATATTCTTTCCTATTTCAGTGAGGTTTTCAGGGTGGGTGGAATTTTTTTCTTTTCCTTGGGGTGAAGATCTCATCCCTAAAGTCCTTTGTCCCAATGGAGAAATCCTTCCAGTGGGCCTTTTAGCATCTCTGCTGAGAAGTTGAGTTAATGTGGAATTAATCAAATGTTTAGGAAGCTTGTCTTATGTGCTCAGTTCTGTGTTGGGCAAATGGAATCCATGTACCTTGTATCTTTCCTGGCAGGAGAACATTCATGAATGCAGTGAATAAGCACACTAGGTGAGTCTTTGGAAAAACAGATTTTGAAATTTCTTCAATATGAGTACCTCCTACTCTTTGCTCCCCCACCACAAGTTGAAGTTACTATAAAGTGTCATTTTGTAAAAGGTCAGCAAAACTTGGGACTGGAAAACAGATTTTCTCTCCAGTGCCAATAGCAATAGATTGGAAGTGTTACTTGAATTTCTGTGGTGACTCTTTCAAGATTGAATCTGAGCTTACAGGGCAAGAGTACTGTGATCAATTAATGATAGATGTCAAGGGACCAGTCTTAGTTCAGTTTCCTTAGAAGTTGAGCTTGGGACAAGGACTCTTGTAGAAGTGATTTATTAAGGAAGGGCTCTCAGAATAAGGGAAGAGAGAAAAGTAGGTAGGAGCAAGGGTACAGAGGTCAGCAAGGATGTGGCCTCAGCTGAGAACTGGCCTGTGAGCCTGTTCCATCAGAGAATGGATTGAGGCAGCAGGGCTGTCCTTGTGTACACTGTCAGTCAGGCATTGGTCATGGCTAATGGGGGGGAGGGGTGTGATTGCACGTAACCTCCCACTCCAGTGGCTCTCCTCAGTGGAAGGCTGCCTTGGGAGAAGGGAGTAGCTGGGAGACATTAAAAGCCAACACTCATAGCAGCTGTTTGATAGGTGTACCAGCCCATTAGCCAAGAAAAGGGTACCAGGGCAGGGCACTAAGAACATCCAGTCCAGACACAGATTGAGAATGATGGCCCACTGGCTAGTTGGTTATTGTCCTTAGTATAGTTCAGTCAGTTCATTGTACAGATGAGGAATATAATACCCAGAGAGAACTGAAGTTGAAACTCGTTTACATGCCCTCGGAGTCCTCCACAGTTGACACTACACTAACTTTATTCATCTGCCATGCCCAGGACATGGGCTGACATTCCAGTGCTGCCCATGCCTGTTTCCCAACCACTTCAGGTACTTCTGCTGCTGCCATGTTTATACTTCCTCTTCTTCAGTGGGAGTATGTGAAATACCCTTCCTTCCTCTCTACCAAGTGACTATAAATACCCTGTGGGCACGTTTCATAGTATTTAGAATGGTAGGACCATCACAGATTGCCTGTAGGGTAGCATAGCCCCTTTAAAAACCATCTGAAAGGATTTGTAATCTCAGAACAGTTGACCTGTAGAAGCCCTCAGAGTATCTGTAATGCCTGCCTACCATAATATATCTCCTATAAATACTTTAAGAACAACATGGATTTCTTATAGAATCCCACAAATTGCTTATAGTAATTGTGCCACTTTAAATCATCATTCATTTGACTATCTATTGAGTGCTTACTATGAGTCAAGCAGCGTTATGGAGAAGCCTAGTGAACCAAACTGGCAAGGTCCTTGCTCTTATTTTATCATAAGACAACAGTCAGTATACAGAAAACTGATAAATAATTTCAGTTGGTGTTAAGTGTCATTGAAAGTGATGGGAGCAAAGGCTCAAAATTGAGTGGTCAAGGAACTACTAGAAAGTGTCACACGGGAGAAGGTATGAGAAAAAGAAGCTTCCAGACATTAGAAACAGCAAATGTCATGACTCAGAGCAGGAATGAGTGTGACATAATTGAGGAACAGAAAGAGTGTTAGGATAGGATGTCCAGAAAATAGTGAGTGAGCAAGCTAAAGAATGGTACAAGGTAAGAATTTTGAGTGAGAATTAAGGATAAATAAATAAAAGCCATAATACCTTCCCTCAAGAAACTCACACTCTATTTCCATAGGTCACTTGTTGATAGTAACAAGCACCATTGAAGACCACCTGTGGGTATTTGTGGTACCATTTCAGTACTTACACATTCCCTCAAAGATCAGCTCTGGTGCTATTTCACTATGAATTGCTAGGTGACTAACAGGAAATGATACAATTTCTCATTTCAGGTCATTTGTATTGCTAGAGATATCCTGCAAATTCTTACAGTCTTAGTATAGATCCACCTATGTGTACTTTGAGGCGGAACCATTAGTGATGCCTCTGCATGCTGTTAGTAGCACTGCAGATGATCTGAAGTCATTGTAGTTCTGCTGAAGAGCCCTTATATGCTTTTCAACTCCTAAAGCTTGCTAATCATGTGCACACCTAAGAGTGTCCACAAAGAACAATTTTTTACCCAGTTTTAACTCCCTTTATTGATTAAAGTGGGAAATTAATTTAAAACAAATATTTTGTGCAAATAATATCACCCAGTTAGAAACATTTCTCCAGTGTATGTTAGGATTAGGTATGTGTTTTAGTTTCCTAGGCTGCGGAAGCAAATGCCATGAAATGTGTGAGGTTCAGCAATGGGGACTTATTCACTCACAGTTTTGAGGCTGGGAAAATGATGTCCAAATCAAGGCAATACTTTCTCCCTGAAGACTATGGCGTTCTGGGGCTGGCTGCCAATGATCCTTGGTTCCTCTGTCACATGGCAAGGCACATGGCAGTGTCTCCTTGTCTCTTCCTTCTCTTTGGGGTTCTGTTTCAGCTTCTTGCTTCCTGTGGCTTTCTTTTTCCCAGATCTGAATTCATTCTGTTTATAAAGGACTCCAGTAATGGGATTAAGGTCCATCCTGAATGGGCTGGACCACACACACCTTAACTGAAGTAGCCTCATCAAAAGGTACTACTTACGATGGGTTCACACCCACAGGACTGGATTAAATTTAAGAACATGTTTTTCTGGGACACATACAGCTTCAAACCACCACAGTATGGCTGCAAGTAACAGAGACTCACAATAATAGCAATTTAAACAAGATGGAAGTCTCTTTTTCTCTCATAGGAAAGTCTGACATTGATAATCCACAAGCTGATTTGGCAATTCTACTCCATAGAGTCCACAGGGATCCGGTCTCCTTCAAGCTTCCAGCTTTGCCATCTAAAATGGCTCCAGAGCCACCACACCCAAGTTCCAAGTAACAGGGTGGAGAAAGAAGGGAAGAAGAGACAAAGGGTGCATGCTAGTTATTTTTTGAGGAAAGTTTCAAGAAATAGTCTCAATATAATTCTGCTTAGTCAATGGCTACAGAGCTGCAAATTTTAAAGAATAAAATGCAAATTTTATTCTTTGTAGTCATCAGTCTAATGGAAAATTCTCTGACTATGGGAGACTGAATTATGTACCTCAGAAAAAAAGCATATTCTTAATCTTAAGGCATTCCTGTGGTTGTGAACCCATTGTAAATAGGACCTTTTGAAGATGTTATTTTTGGTTAAGGTGTGACCCATCTGAATGAGTTGGGCTTCAATCCTATTACTAGAGGCTTTATAAAGACAAAGGCATGTGAAGGCGCAGAAGCTGGAAGTCAGCAGAACCCAGAAGAGAAAGAAGAGGACATTCCCACATGACAGGAAAGCCAAGGAACCCCAAGGTTCATTGACAACCAACCCCTAAATGCCACAGTCTTTAGGGAACAAGCATCACCTTGCTGACACCTCAGTGTTGGACTTCTCTTAGCCTCAAAACCATGAGCCAATAAATTCCCATTGTTAAACCAACCCATAGTATGGCATTTGCTATAGCAGCTGGGAAAAGACAAACTATAGAAGAAGAAAGAAAGGATAATGAGTAGCAATTAACAGCTTTTGCTATACACAATATGGACACAACCCAGGTAACAAAAATTCACATTAGTGGAAATGCCCTAAACTAGTAGTTCCTAGCCCTTAGGATGTTAAAAACCCATAAAACTAAAATTTAAAAAGGAGTCCAAAAGATTTTTGCTATCTTACAATGTATCACCCAATGTCACAATCATATAAAAACAACAAAAACACTTTTTACAAAAAAAGCTTATTCTAAAATATTTTAATAGAGTAAAATTTGCTTTCAGTGGTGGGGGTGAGGAATAAGTTCATTTTTCTCATTTCACCACAAGGCAGTGAAAATTTTATCATAGACCAGCACCATTAAATGGTGGTTCAAACAGAAAGCATTTCCTTAAGACAGTATGATATTTTCTACTTTAAAAGCTTCCCTAACCATTTATTTACAGCAAAAAACATTAACTGATGGACCTTGGGCCAGATTCTATTTATAGATGTTTTGTTTGACCAATTTAGGTTTTGTTTGTTTGTTTGATTTTACAATTTTGAATTAGCATTAGCTGTCAACATCTAAAGCTTAAGAGATTTTGCATTTTTAAAAAATCTCAATTCCACTTTCTCTTGAAAAATGGGAAGCTCTGGCAAGCCAGGGCTCTCATTTCCACATGGTCACACCCTGCTGGGTAGAGCTCAGCAGCAGCTGCCCCTTGAGATGAAGCATGCACTTGCCAATTCATTACAGGGCCCACCTGGCCAGTTCCTCTCCTTTATGCTACCTGCCAGGCCCCCGTGGAAATCTGAGTTTGTGACTCCTGATTTAGAGCTACTAATATGCAGGTATCTATTCATGTATTTAGAGCCTTCACATCAACCTGAAAATTAAACATTATTATACCCATTTTACAAGATGGAGAAACAAAGAAGCAGAGTGGCTTGTCCAGAACCCGAGAGCTAATAAGCTGCCCATCTGGAATTTGAGCCCAGGCGCCCCTGGCTCCAAGACCTGTGTGCACTCCACCATGCTGGCCTGCTTTCCCACGGGCCTCTGACCCACATCCCTGGCAGCTCTCACATAAGTAGAATTATTCATTCCATCTCAGTTATATGATTCCATTGGAATTAGCTGAGAATAGTTTCGAATTTCCTGTTTTCCTTGCAGCATTATTTTAGACTCCATTTTGTATTTATTTTTGAGGGGAAGGAAAATCCTGGGGAAGGAATGATGGTTCAGAGGAGGACAATGCCATCTATCATGCAGGCACAGCATGCATTAAACAGTGCTGAGAACATAAATTGGTTACTTAATCGGCCCTGCCTAATCTGTGGAGTGCAGATGCAAAACTGCATTATGGGAAACAGCTTCTGCACATGGAGTGGGCACATCTGACAAAGCCTGGGGTTCTTGGGGCAGCTGCTGAGTGAGGCTCAAGGCATTCCTGATCCTCCCACCCCCTTTAGGCTCTCAGTGCCTGGTGGGCATGGGTTTTCCAAGCAGGAGGAGGAACTGGATCCTTTCATTAGAGAATCTGTTTTGAAATAGTGTGGGAATAAAAAAGCATACGTCTTTGAGCTTCGTTTTACTCACAACTGGACTCCTTTACTCTTTGCTCCATGCTGAGTACTTCAAATCAGATATGGAAAATCAAAAAATCCCACAACCTGATACACTCACACTGCAATCATTCCAGTTTTCTTTGTAAAAGATTATATACATATGAAGATCTTTAACCATGATATTATCAACTCTTTCCAGATCATTCAGCTTGACAAATGAAATGTCACTTCCTCCAATTCATTCACGAGTTGAGCTGACTGCTGTGTGTCAGGCTTGAAAGGCAATAGGTGTGCACATAGCAGTAAGGTATGGCCTTTGCCTGCAAGCCACTCTCAGTGTGTGGAAGTGTGAAAGACACATATGTAAATAGATAATTTATGTATTCATTCACTGATTCAGTAAATCATTTTTGAATGCATCCTATGATATAAGCACCATTTTAGGCAATAATCCCTGTCTTCATAAAGTTCATGTATAGGCTGGGGGACCGGGAAGAGAGTGGACTTTTTAGATTCCTATTGCTACTGCAACAAATTACCATACACTTAGTGCCTTAAAACAATGCAAGTTTATTATCTTACAGTTCTGGAGGTCAGAAGTTCAAAGTCAGTTTCATGGGGTTAAAATCAAAGTGTCAGCAGGACTGTGTCCCTTCTGGAGTCTCTAAGGGAGAGTCCATTTCCTTGCCTTTTCCACAGTCTAGAGGCCACTTGCATTCCTTGGTTCGTGGCCCTTTCCTCCATCTTCAAAACCAGCAGTGGAGTATCCTCTCTCCTCTCTGACCCCTGCTTCTTGTCTTTGATCCCATCTTTGAGGACTCTGTGATTATATTGGGCCCACCCAGATAATCCAGGATAATGTCTATCTTATTTTTCTGACTGCTAAAATAAATACCACATAATAAGTTGGTTTAAACAACAAGAATATATTGGCTTACAGTTTTGAGGCTGGGAGAAGTCAGCAAGTCAATGCTTTTTCCCAAAGAACATGGCATTCTGGGGCTGGCTGCAAGTGACCCTTGGTCCTTGGCTTTTCTGTCATGTGGTAATGCACATGGTGGTGTGTTCTTTCTCTTCTGGGTCCCATTGACTTCCAGTTTCTGTCTCCTCCCTGTAGCTTCTCCTTCCGTGTCCAAGTTCCTTTGCTTATAAGGACTTCAGCCATATTGGGTTAGGGATCAACCTCATTTGGTTTGAACACACCTGAACTAATAACATCTTCAAAGGTCCTATTTACAAATGGGTTCACACCCACAGGACCAGGGATTGGGACCAAAACCTTCCTTTTGTGGGGACAAGATTCAATTCCCAACAGTCTGCTCTCTGGACCCCAAAAAGACATGTTCTTCCCACATGAAAAATGCATTCATTCCATCACAACATCCTCAAAACCTTAGGTCATTTCAGCAAAAACACTAAGTACAAGGTCTCATCAAAATCATTTATGGATGTGGTCTGTCCTGGGGCAAAATTCCTCTGTCTGATGAACCTGTGAAACCTAGAAAACAAGTTATCTGCTTCCAATGTCCAATATTGGTACAGGAATAGGATAAACATTCCTATTCCAGAAGGGAGAAATTGTCAGGAAAACAGGGGTCACAGGTCCCAAGCAATTCCAAAATCTAGCAAGTCAACGTCCATTAAATCTCAAGATCTGAGAGTCATCTGTGGCTTGATGCTTTCATCCTCCAGGCCTGATGAAGTAGCAACTCCACCTCTTCCAAGTACTTGACAGCAGCCATGCTCTCCCTGAACATCCTCCCTCTCCAGGCATCTGAACAGTAACAAGGCTCTAATGAGACGGAACAGATCCCTCCCTCTCCGAGCACTGGATACAAGGCTGGTCTCCTCCAAAGGCCAAGACAGATAGCCTCCCCCTTCAAATGCAGGGGTGAACCCACACATTTCTTACACATGGGTGGGCAGACTCTTTTGACTCAAGGAGATTTTTTCTGTCCAGACCTTTGCTTTCATGGTTCTGCCCTTGAAGTCATCCTTCCTTCAGTTCACCCCTTCTCTGTCCCTTTCAGGCATTCCTTCTGTTCACTCAAATTTCACATACATACAAAAATTTGTTGGTTTTGCATGCAGTTGCAGGGGTTCAACCCATCAGACAAAAGAACTTTCCACAGATCCTTCCTAGATAACTTATTTTCCGAACTTGACTTCCACTGAAATGGCTGACTGGACCTACATTCAGCTACACCTTCTTTAGCAAATGGTTGTTCAGTTAAACCCTCCTATGGAGCCCTGTTCTTTGGGGTCTCAATTCCTGACACCTCAGGAAAGTGCCAGATAGAGCTGCTTCTGGCCCTAGTGTCTGAGCATTCTATGTGGATAGGTTGAGAATTTTCCAAATCATCAGTTGCTGGTTCCTTTGTGCTCAAGAGTTCAGTTCTCAACTTATCCCTTTCCTTTCATTTTACTATAAACTACAAGGAGAAACGAGGCTGCACCTTCCACACTTAGCTTGGAAATCTCTGAAGCTAAATCTCTAAGTTCATCGTTTGCAAGCTCTGTCTTCTATCCAACATCAGAAAACAATTTTGCCAAGTTCTCTACCACTTTATAACAAAGATCAGCTTTCTTCCATTTTCCAATAATACATTCTTCATTTCATTATAAGGCCTTGTCAGAGGTACCCGTAATCTAAACTTTTTCTAAGTGCCTCACAGTTCTTCCAACTTCTACCCATTACCCGGTTCCAAAGACATTTACACATTTTTAGGTATTATTCATAGCAGTACCCCACTTTCCACTACCAAAAACTGTCTCAGATTTCTCAAAAGAAACAGAACCGAAAGAATTGACAAATCTGAATTCTGTAGAACAGGCTGCAAATTGGGAACTCTGAAGAAGGGGATGAAGAATTCCCCAGAAGAAGCTGGTTGCCTGCAGTAGAGATAGAAATTCTTCTTTCTGAATACTGAAATTGTCAGTTCTCCCTTTAAGGCCTCCAACTGTTTGGATGATACTTCTCTCATTTCTGAAGGCAACCTTCTTTGTTGATTGTAGATGTAATCTGCCATAGATGTGACCAACTAAGTAATGATTTAAATCCAAGAAATACCCTCAGGGTAACCATCAGACCAGTGCTTGCTTGACCAAACAACTGGACACCATAAACTAGCCACATTGACACAAGAAATCACCCATCAAAATGTCCCCATCTCAAGATGTTAAATTTAATCAAATCTACAAAGTCCCTTTTACTGTGTAAGATAACTTATTCACAGATTCCAGCAATTACAACATGTCTATCTTGGAGGCCATTATTCAGCCTACCACTGGGGCAGAGAAGAAACAACTAAATTTTTTATTTATATGCACACACATATGCATACACACACACACTTATATAAGTATATATTTTTAAATTCTTTCTCTCACACCTCACCCCTACAGCCATGGCCTACTCTCATACACCACCGGGCCATAGGCCTTGACCCAGCTGCCACTTCACAGCCCACCCTCCTGCCAATCAATGCCCTACTAGCAGGAACCATTCGCCTTCCCACCATATCCAATCCGTCTGTGGGCTACCCCTAAGCAATGTAGCTGCTACACGTTGATACTCAATTATCAAGACAGAATTCAAAGCTGACCCCCAAGTCAGCCAATAGAATTCATAATATATAGACGTTATAATATAGATAAAATAGGAATTAAAGTGAATTAACATGTGTACTCAGATCAGTGCCTGGTTTATAATAAGGCTCAAAAAGAATAAATATTTGATATATGATAGTGCCAGACAGTGGTATGTGAAAATATTGCAGTGTAGGGGCATAGAGCACACTAAGAATGGTGGCTTTGGGAATAAGGCCTGATGTTTATAGCTGTTTGAAGTGAAGGAATGAGTTCTGGGAATATCTGGGGGTGGGTGCCGGAAGCTGAGCAGTTAGAGGGTACAGCAGGTGCAAATGCCGTGCGACATAAATGAGGTTGGTGTGCTGAAGAAATAGCAAGGAAGCCCGCAGGACAGGATTGGAGCAGGGGAGTTACAAATGAAGTTGGATATAGAATTTGGGTTTTGTTCTAAATGTGATAGGAAATGATTGGAAGATTTATGGCAGAAGAAGGATGTAATCTGATTAACATTTTAAGAAAATATTTTATTCTGGCTACTATGGGAGAGCTGATGTAGGAGGGCAAGAGTGGAAGCAGCAAAGCCTGCGAGGAGGCTGCTGTCATCATATATAGAGGGGTGATGGAAGCTTGGTCTTGGGTCACAGCAGGAGAGGTGGAGAGAGGTGCTCAGATCTGAAATATATGTGGGATGGTAGGCCTGCTTGATTTTCCGGTATACTAGATATGGGAGCTGAGCAAAAAAGAGGGATCTGGATTC
>JAQZBX010018955.1:0-34164 GCA_029593785.1 Cabassous unicinctus
TTGGTATGTACTGTGAAAAATCTTGATTTTTATGAACAATAAAAAAAAGAAAAAAAAACTATAATGAGATACTATCTTACACCCATTAGAATGGCAGCTATTAAAAAATCAGCAGACTATATGTATTGGAGAGAATGTGGAAGAATGGGAACCCTCATCCACTGCTAGTGGGAGTGTGGATTAATCCAGCCACTATGGAGGACAATTGGGTGGTTCCTCAAGAAATTAACTATAGATCTTCCCTATGATCCAGTGATTCTAGAGCTGGGTCTATACCCAGAAGAATTGAAAGCAAAGACACGAACAGATATATGCACACCAATGTTCATAGCGGCATTGTTCACAATTGCCAAAAGTTGGAATCAACCCCAGTGCCCATCAACAGACGAATGGATAAACAAAATGTGGTACATACATACAATGGAATATGACTCAGCTGTAAGAAGGAATAAAGGGCTAACACAGGGAATAACATGGATGAATCTTGAAGACCTTATGTTGAGTGAAGCAAGCCAGGCATTGAAGGATGAGCAGTACACGACCTCATCAATTTGACTTGAGGAAAGTGACCAATCTCTGAGATCCATTGTCTGAAAGATAGGTTAACAAGAGAGAGAAAGGGAAGAGAAGGTTGTAAGCCATCACCCATACGGACATAATCTATGGTATAGTGAGAGAGTATCATTGCATATTGAAGGATAGGACAGGTGGGTAGTGATATTACTGGGTTTGGTGGTGCAGGGTTAACAGGTGGGTAGATTAGGGAGGGTGGGTTAGAATATCCAGGATACTGGGGGGAGAGTTGGGAGAGGGACCAGGTGAACAAGGGATTTGTGGGTATGATGTTGAAAGTGCAGGAGTGGGAATGCTTTTATGGCAATATGACAAGTTAGTGTCACTGGTTTAGGATGTAGGTTGGGGAGGCCATTCAGGATGGGGCATATACAGAGTAGGCTGCTGGGGAGTGTGTGAGTGTTCATCCTGTCATAATGTGTTGTGTCAGGGAGGGGAGACCCACACAGTGAGTTGGAAGGAGATGGACCCCCGTCTTTGGGAGGACCAATTCACCCAGAAACAGACAGGTGGGCGTCTTTTAGGAACAAGGGTGGATCCTAATAAGGGAGGACAACCAGCATGTCAAGACCACTTCTTACATGTAACTATGAATCTTGCCATCCAATGAGTCAAGACAGGGGGGTGTCATGTGCCCCAGGGGGATGGGGAGGAAGGAACAGAAAAGATCAAAGAGGGGTATTTAGTGGTCAGGGGAAATGTTTTTCCTTACCTTACAGTGATGGACACAGGACATGGTAAATATCATCAAAAATTATTAAACTGTACCATCTAAATTGTAAACTATACTGTAAACCATGCTGTTTTGACCACTGTAGCTTTGTAATATGTTTCAAGGTCAGACCGTGAAATTCCTCCCACGTTGCTATTCTTTTTTAGAGTGCTTTTGGCTATTTGGGTGAACTTACCCTTCCAGATGAATTTGGTAATTGCCTTCTCTAATTCTGTAAGTAAGCTCTTAGGATTTTGATTGCTATTGCATTGAATCTATAAATCAGTTTGGGTAATCTTGACAACTTCATGATATTTATTATTCCAATCCATGAACACAGAATGTCTTTCCATTTGTTTAGATCTTTTTAAATTTATTTTAGAATTGTTTTATAGTTTTCTTCATATACGTCCTGTACTTCTTTGGTTAAATTAACTCCTAGGTATTTGAGTCTTTTTGTTACTATTGAAAATGGAATTTTCCCCCTGATTTCCTCCTCAAGTTGTTCAGTACTAGTGTACAAAAACATTACTGATTTTTGTGTGTTGATATTGTATCCTGCCTCTTTGCTGAACTCAAGTCTCCATGGACCCAGTTTCTTCCAATATCAGCTGTAGACTGGTAAAAGTCTCCTGTGGCTTGATTCTCTCCAGGCTCAGCTCTTCTCTTCTCTGCACAAGTGCAGCATAAACTCTTAATCAAATGTCTCATCTCTCTTCCTGGGGCCTCAGCCATGTTTAATGGAGCTTTCTCTCTTTCCTCATGTATCTGATTCTCTATGTGTTTACTTCCTGGGCTCCAGGATCAAAACTCCAACCCCCCTTCTCTGCAGTGTGGTTTCTCTGTGAGTCCCTGCCCACCATAGGGGTGGGAATTCAACATCCTACTGATGTGACCCAATCAAAGCCCTAATCATAACCATGGTCTATAGTTTACATTATAGTTTTCACTTTACACTGCACAATTTTATAGGTTTTGACAAAATGTATAATGCCCTGTATCCATCATTGCTTTATCATTCAGAGCCATTCCAATGACCAAAAATGCCCCATGTTACACCTATTCTTCACTCTCCCTCCTCTCAGAACCTCTGATGGCCACTACCTTTTTTTTTTTTAAAGATTTACTTATTTATTTATTTATCCGCCCCTTGCTGCTTGTGCTTGCTGTGTCCATTTGCTGTGTGTTTCTTCCGTGTCTGCTTATCTCCCCCTTGCTGTGAGGTCCTGCTTCATCAGCCCACCGTGCCGCACAGGCAGGCCTGCTCTCACAAGGAGGCCCCGGGAAGCGAACCTGGGGCCTCCCATATGGTAAATGGGAGTTCTATCCATTGAGCCACACCCGCTTCCGGCCACTACCTTTATATCAAACATGCCAGTCCTTCCATTGCAAGAATAATAATAAGTCTACTTTAATCCATAGGTGCATTCCCCCCTTATGTTTGTTCATTCTTCAACATCGAGGATTTTGGAATGGTGACTCTTACTCTGCTTCCAACTGGGTGGATCCTTAGATCATATGTGATAGATGGATAGTAACTGTCTTTCTCGCAGTTGTAGATATTCTCTGTATTTTGGATTGAGTGTTGTTTAACGTCCTTTTGCATCTTTTAAAACTCTCAATCATATTAGACATACTATAGATATTTTCCATCCAGAGACATTCCCATCAAAGTTGGTTGATCTCTGTAGCAGTTTGGTATTGTTTATGAACTCCAAAAATAGATAATGGATTATGTTTATAAACTGGTCTTTTACTCTGGACATATTTGATTGTAATAACTTTAGAGTCTTCACTTTCATTTGATAAAATTATGATTAGGGTTTTATTGGGACTATTAGGAGGATGTTGGGTCCTTGCCTATTTGGTGGTTGGGGACTCAAAGAGAAAACAACAGGGCAGAGGACCTGAGGCCAGAGTAATTTGTACAGAGGCATTAGGCAGACCAACAGCCATTAGGCTTTGAAACCAAAGGTCACACTGCAGTGATAATCTACTCTGCAAAGATTAATTAATTTTTAGCAAGCATCTCTGAATCTTCATAGAGAGGGTAAATATCCTGGTCTCAGGAGTTCTGTGTTCAAGGAGAAGGATAGGATTGAGGAAATCATTAGCTTCTTACAGAGATAACAAAAATCTGTCTGTTTACACACAGATAGCTCAGTCCTTCCTTACATCAAATGAAATAGTTATTGAATACTGAGTTTTCTGAGGCTGTGCAGAGAAAATTGTCTCCTTCCCCAATAGATGACTCTTCCTTAACAAAATCTCAAATTTTTACCTACCAAGACCTACCTAATCAGTGGCCATTTCTCAATCCATATCACCCATCAGGTAATGATTCACTATTATATTCATTGTCTATTAATTATAGGGTTTATGACCCTCCTGTCACATTAATGATTCTTAATTCTGCCTTTCATTTTACTTTTTTCACTTTCTACATTTTTCTTTTCTTATTTTACCTATTTTTTTATTATATTCTGAACTTTTTATTATTGCAGTTCTTCCCCAAGAGTTATTCTGTTTCTTTGGCAATGTTCAACTGTGGCTCATCCTTTCTTCTCATTTAACTAATTGAGTAAGGAAATATATAAATACCTATAAAGTAAAATATAAAATAAGTTGATTTAGATATATAGAAGAGTAAAACAGTACCATATTTTCTGACCTTTAAGCAGCTTATGGACAAATGAAAAGGTATTTACTAAAATACAGATTTTTATTTGTTAGAAATGGATAATATGGTAGCATGACTTAATAGAGGGGAAGTAACCTCTCTAGCACATAGACAGTGCCTAATAAAAGAAAACAGACCAGTATGTCAAACCCTCAATATTGGTACATGTAATTTTGAATTCCATTCTTCAAAAATTGTACCAGTGGTTCCCATAGGTTCCAAGGGGAAAGGGAGGAAGAATGGGTGGAACATAGGGCATGTTGGGGGAATATGAATTGTTTTGCATGATCTTGCAATGATGGATACAGGCCATTATACATTTTGTCAGAACCTATAATAGTATTCAATGCAAAATGTAAACCATAAATTAAGCCATTGACCATGGTTAATAGCAATTCTTTGATATTTGTTCATCAATTGTATCATATAGATCATACTCATGTAGAAAGTTATTGGTAGGGAAGGATGTGGTGGGTATATGGGAACCTCTATATTTTCTATGTGACTTTCTGTAACCTAAAGTTTCTTGGAAAATAAAGTGAAAAGAATAAGACACTGGAGGAATATACAGAAGAAAATTTCAATATACACAAAACATAACAGATCTTAATTTGATGGAAGGCACAATGGAAAAAAATGACTTTCAACTTTTTATTTAATTTTTATTTTATTTTAATTTATTTTGGCTTTGTTTTTCTGGAGGTTTTGGATTGCAGAAGGATTGCAAATGTGGCAGTGGAAGATCACTAATGCAGAGTGTCAGTGGTGGGGGGGATGTGTGGGGAGAGGTAAAACTGGGGCAAGCCTCTATGGAATATAAATCTGTTCCTATGGTCTTGGAGAGTTCTCTCAGTGGGTGGAGACCTACACAATTACTGATGGAATATTGAATTCCCATCATGGAGAGTCCTGATACATTCTCTAATAGAGTGGAATGATTCTCTAGAGTATATGGACAGTGCCTAGAGAAATAGGAGAGACCAACATGCCAGGATCTTGATGCTAACATGTGTACTTAAAAACCTTGTTTCTTGAAATTAAAACTTTGCCAAGTAATGTATATTGCCTAAGAGTTACCTCCTGAAAGCCTTCTTGTTTCTGAAATGTGTTCTCTTTCTAAGCAAGACTCAGCATATAAACTCACTATTTTCCACCTGATGTGGGACATGACTCCTGGGGTAAGCTTCTCTGGCGCCAAGGGATTATTACTAAGCAACAAATAGAGATGCATTTGTAACAAGACCTTGACCAAAGGGGGAAAATATTAAATACAAATGAGTTTTTATGGCCAAGTGATTTGAAAGTGGGTCAGGAGGTCACTACAGAGGTTAGGCTTATGCATGTATCAGGAGGATCCCACTGATTGCCACAGTAAACCGGGTCTCGAGCAGAGGTGCTTCTTAGGGCTCTAGAGTCATCTGGACATTATAGTCAAGGAAGAAAATTCCAAAATCTGGCACGTCATCAGTGGAACAAACCTTGGGGTATATGATAACCTATCTTCTCAATGTATCTGAATTAGACTCATTTTTAATTTTCCTATGCATGGTATTTCTGCCCCTTTTATTTAAGCATATAATTAGCACTGTAACCATTAAATACATAGCACAAAGACTTACATCTTCCATCTATTCATATGTTGGTTGGGCCCTGAATCTCAGCAAAGTTGCAGAAAACACCTACTCTTCTATTCATGAGACTCACCCAAGACAACTAACAAAAGGATGATGATAGACAATGCCCATCTCCCCCCAAAAAAAAAATTATCTACAAGTGCAAGCAAGACAGTTCCACCAATCTGACCCATGGGATCTAAACCCCCTCTCATTCTGAATCAGAGTGGGTATCAGCATCTCCAAATCCTCAAGATTGAGGAATGAACAAACATAAGGGGGGAATGCAACTATGGACTAAAGTAGATTTATTATAATTCTAGAAATGGAATAAATTGTAACACTGATATAAAGGAAGTAGTCACTGGATGATCTGAGGGGAGGGAGAGGAAAGAGTAAGTGTAACATGGAGCATGTTGGGGACATTAAATTGTTCTGCATGACATTGAAATGACAAATACAGGCCATTATACAGTTTCTCAAAACCTATAAAATTGTGCAGTGCAAAGTGAAAGTTATAATTAAGCTATAGACCATGGTTAGTAGCAATGTTTCAATATGTGTTCATCAATTGTAACAAAGGTACCATAGTAATGAAAGGTTTTGTTAATGGGGGAAAGTGTGGAAGGGGGAGGGAGGGGATATATGGAAATGATCATATATTTTTGTTGTAACATTTATGCAATCTAAAGATTCTATAAAAATAAACATTTCCAACAACCAGCAAGATGCTGGCAGAATGAGGTTCCCCATGAGTCAGCTCATGCTATAAGGCAGTTGATAATCCCCAGTAATACATTAGGTATCTTTAAGAAATTTGATGGAAATCACATGAGAATTATACCTATCTCTTCAAAACCAAATTTGCCAGCCCATTTATGCCCTGTCTTCTCACATGAACCTTATTGCCATTCCAGAACTTTTTTGAAAATTACTTACTCTTTTTCCCATAATCAGTTTGTCTCATTCCAATGAATCCTGAAACAAAACAAAAAGTTGAAATTCAACTGAAAGTTATAACATTGCCATACTCTCTTGAACATTCAATCTGATGCAAACAAACATAAGAGGTCTTCTTTGACCCTACCATATCAATTATCATTTCCTAGATGCTTTAACCCATTACCCTGCTTATATACATCATAGGAATATCAAAACCTGAAATTCTATTATTTATATATCTACTTATTCATCGTGTTATATTTCAATCATGGCTGTTGTATTAGTCAGCCAAAGGGGTGCTAATGCAAAATACCAGAAATCTGATGTATTTTATAAAGGGTATTTATTTGGGATAGAAGTTTTCAGTTACCAGACCATAAAGCATAAGTTACTTCCCACAACAAGTCTGTTGCAATGTGTTGGAGAAAGACTGCTGTGATGTCTGCAAGACTTCAGCCTTCATCTTCCTCTTAAGGCTCCATGGTCCTAGGTTCTTCCAATATCAGCTGTAGACTGGGATAAGTCTTGTCTCTTTCCCAGGGCTCATTCCTCTCTGTGATCAGCTGCTCTGTTCTTTCCCACAAGGTCACCTGTAGACTATAAGGCCCTCTCTCTTTCTGGGGCCTCTGCAGTATCTATGGAGCCATCTCTATTCCTCTGTGCTCTTTTCCTGTGTGTTTACTTCCTGTGGTTCCAGAACCCAAAACACTAGCTCTCTTCTCTGCAATGTCATTTTCTCTGTGAATCCCCATCCACCAAGGGAGCAGGTACTCAAAATCCTACTGATGTGACCTAATCAAAATCCTAATTATAAATTAATCAAGTAAAAGTGAAACCTCTGAACTTAATACAATCAAAGGGAATATGCCCAGAGGACTGACCAGTTTACAAACACAATCCAATATATATTTTTGGAATTCAAAAAAAATGGAAAATTGTTACAGGTGTTAAGCTTAGCTCAAATTAAGTCTCCATCATTTAACCATAAGTTATTTTATTTATCTAGTACCTTCTCTCTTTCCGTTGAAATAGGTATGAAAATATTTCTATGACATTATAGTATTTTAATATGTATATATTAAAAAGGGTTGTTGCATAAAAATTTTTAATTAGCAGTAGTAATCCGAACAATTAAAGTCTTGCTATAGATTTTTCCTCTCTAATTTCTTGTAAATTTCCTAGATGTAGTAGTTTATGACTTTTGTGGACCACAGAAAAGATCAAGCCCTTTGATCTAATCCATTTCTGTGGGTGTGCACCTATTGTTTGTGGAAACTTTTGATTAAATCACTTAATTTAAGTATCATTGATTAGATTAATTCAATAGGTCATCACACAGGTTTGGTCTTAATCCTCTTATTGGAGTCCAATATAAAAGGGATAAATATGGAAAGTCAGGCAGAGAAAAACTACCGGAAGCTGAGAGAGGAAACCCCAGAATCCAGAAGCCAAAATCAATGGAATGTGTAGAGAAAGAAAGTCACAGGAGCAGAGAGAAAACCCAAGAAGTTGGGAGAGAGAAAGCCATGGGAGCAAGAAGTCACAGTCAAAGGAATGAGAGTGAGAAGAAACCATAGGAACCAAGAGAAAGCTGGAAGAAATTAGTAGCTGAAACAATGAGACCCAGGGGAGTTGGGAGAGACAGCAGATGCAGACATTGTGCCCTGCCATGTGATAGAAATCCAGGATCATGGGAAGCTGGTCTTTGAAGAGAAAAACTTGTCCTTATGAAGCTTTGATTTGTACATTTTCACAGCCTCAGAACTGTAAGCTTAAGGGTTAATAAGCCCCCATTGTTAAAAGCCAACCCATTTCTGGCATATTTCTTTCAGCAGCTTTCAGTAAAATAAATTAGATTTTGGTACCAGGAGAGTGGGTGCCGCATTTGCAAATACCAAAAATGGGGAAATGGCTTATTGATTAGATATGTGGGAAGAATGATGTGATATTTTATAGAAAATTCCCAGCTTGCTTTGAAGAGACTTTTGGTAGAAATATGAATACTAAGGGTACTTCTGATGAGACCTTAGAAAGAAATGATGAATGTGTTATTGCAAACTGGATGAAAAGTGACCCATGTTTTAAAGTTGTAGAGAATTTGGCAAATTTTAAACTTGATGTTAGATGGAAGGAAGAATTTGAAAGTGATGAGCTCAGATATTTAGTTGAAGAGATCCTCAAACTAACTGTGGAAATTGTGGCTTGGCTTCTCCTTGCAGATTACAGTAAAATGTGAGAGGAAAGGGATATTCTGAGACCTGATCTCCTAAGCACAAAGAATCCTGAAATTGGTGGTTTGGAAAATTTTAAGCTTCCAAAAAGTAAATTACCAGATAATAGTGACCCATGTGAGGATTTAACTGATCTTGGAACCAGTCAGTTATTTCTATGCAGATCAGGATTGGAAATGCAGTTATCTAGGAAGGAGTTGCAGAAAGTCCTATTGTCAAAGACATGGGATTCCTGTGTCCTGCATGCCAAAACAACATAACTTTTTGCAAGATCTGTATGAGTGGAACCAGTTACTGCCTATGTGAAAAGGGACAGAAAAAGGACAAATTGAAGGAAAAGTGACTTCAAAAGCAGAACCATACAAGTCCACATCTGGACTGAAGACATGTTCTTAAGCCAGGAGAAGGACCCACTAATATGTGCAGAAAGGGTGAATATATCCCTGTGCTTGAAGATGGAGGGACTTCTACCTGATTGTCAGGATTAATGTTGCCATCCCAGGCATCAAAGCAGGAGGAACACATTCCCCAATGATTAGGGAGAATTTGGCCACCACCCTACTCTTCTGAGTGGGTTCAGCCTTTGTCTTAGAGATTAAGGAAAGTCAGGCCATCACCCCTAGTGTTTTCAGAAGGTGGAGCCTAGAGTTCTGATATCACCCTGATGCTTCATGAGGGTGGAGTTAAGAACACTGCCATTGGACAAGCCCTTAAAAAGGGTGGGGCTGCCACTCCATTGGCCTCTAAGGACAAGATATCCACATAGATGACTCTCAGACCTTGAAATCTTATGGAATATGCCCTGCAGGTTTTTGGAACTTTTTGAGACATTTGACTACTGTTATCCTTCCAATTGATTCCTATGGATACTAAAGGAAGTATATACCAGAATCTAGTGAGATTATTGCCTACAGAAGATGCAAGAGTGAATTGGAAGAGGGATGTTTAACATCTTTTCATATTATTAAGAGCTCTTTGTCTAACTTTGTTGGGTAAACTTGATGGTTTTGCCATTTTTCTATTGTTTTCTTAGTTTGTACATGCTCTTTATGAATTTGTGAGATTAACTATTTTTTCTGTGATATATGTTGGATATTTTTGTCTCACTTTATCATTTGCCCCTTCATTTATTTATGGTATTTTTTAATCATGAGAGATTTTTTGTATTTATTTAAATGCAGTCAAATATATTGATCTTTTCTTTCATTTGCTTTTGTATTTTCAGATGTCGCTATATATGTGCTCATCACATTCTGACTGTGAAGGAATTCCATTCATCCTTATATCTATCCAGGTACCAATACCATGTGTTTATTTATTTATTTTAACTACTGTAGATTTATAGGAAATTTTATAGTTGGAAAATGTGAATTCTCTAACTTCATTCTTCTATTTCAAGATGCTTTGGTCTGTTCAGGTCCCTTTACCCTTTGAAAAAAGTTTGATGATTGGGTTTCCATTTCTGCAAGAAAGCTGTTGGAAATTTGATTGAGATTGTGTTGAATCTGTAAATCACTTTGGGTAGAATTGACATCTTGACAATATTTAGTCTCCCAATTCATGAGTATGGAATGTCCTTCCATTTATTTAGATCTTCTTTGATTTCTTTTAGGAAAAAAAATGTGTGTATATATATATGTATGTATACATATACTTCACACCCTTGATTAAATTAATTCCTAGATATTTGATTCTTTTAGTTTCAATTGTATATAATTTTTTTCTTGGTTTCCTCCTCATATATTTTATTACTAATGTATAGAAACACTACTGACTTTGGGGTGTTGATCTTGAACCCTGCCACTTTGACGAATTCATTTATTAGTTCTAGAACCTTTCTTGTAGATTTTTAAAGAAATTCCTATATGTAGGATCATGTCTGAAAATAAGGAAAGTTTTACTTCTTCCTTTCCAAACTGTAGACCTTTTATTTCTTTGTCTTGCCTAATTGCTTTTCCTAGAACTTCCATACAATGTTGAAAAACAGTAGTGAGAGTGGACATCCTTCTCTCGTTCCAGGTCTTAGAAGGAAAACTTTCAGTCTTTCACCATTGAGTGCAATGGTTGCAGTAGGTTTTTTCATATATGTCCTTTAACATTTTGGGAAGGTTTCCTCCTATTCCTAGTTTACAAGGGATTTTAATCAATAAATATTTCTTAATTTTGTCAAATGTCTTTTCCACATCAATTGAGATGTTCATTTGATTTTCTCTTATTTCTTAATGGGTGGTATTACATTAATTAATTTTTGTTATATTTAACCACCCTTATATACCTGGTATAAATCCCAATTGATTATGTTCCATAATTCTTTTAATGTGGTGTTAGATATTGTTTGCTAGTATTTTTTGCAAACTTTTGCATCTCTATTGATAAAAGATATTGGTCTGAAATTTTATTTTCTTTTAATATTTTTATATGACTTTTGTATTAGGGTGCTGGGCTTATAGAAAGATTTAAGTAATGCTCCATCCTCTTTAATTTTTTGGAAGAATTTGAGTATGATTTGTGTTAATATTTTGTATTATTCTGCCAAAGGGGTGCTGATGCAAAATACCAGAAATCTGTTGGATTTTATAAAGGGTATTTATTTGGGGTAAAAGCTTAGAGTTACAAGGCCCTAAATAGTCCAACTCAAGGTTACTTTCTCACCAAAGTCAGTTGCCATGTGTTGAAGTAAAATGGCTGCTAATCTATGCTGGGTCTCTCCTTCCTCTTGGGTTTCCTCTTCCTCTTGAGTATCTTTGGGCTCAGGTCCTCTTGATTTCAGGTGTAGGGTGACATAGGACTTGTCCCTCAGGGCTCCCTATATCAATCTCTGGCATAGGGCTCATTTCTTTCCAAGCCTTCTCAGCTGCTCAGCTGCTTTGTTCTCTTCAGCTGCAAACTACAGGTAAATGGTTCATGTCTCCCTGGAACTGCAGGATCAAAAATGACAAAGTTCTCCCCTCTTCTGTGTGTCTTCTTCATATAATGTCTATATATATCAGTCCACCAAGGGGGTGGAGACCCAAGCTGAGTCATGCCCTACTGATATGGTTGAATCAAAAACCCTAAATTGATTTTATCAATTGAAATTAAATCCTTTGAATTTAATACAATCATAGGGTATCACACCCAGAGGAATAGATTCGTTTACATACATAATATTTCTCTTTTGGGGATTCATAAATAATCTCAAACTGCCACATACATCTTGGAATATTTGGTAAAATTTACCTGTGAAACCATTTCTTTGTTGGGAGATTTTTGATGACTGGTTCAATATCTTTGCTTGTAATTGGACTGTTGAGATCTTTTAGTCAGTATAGGTTTTTTTATGTTTCTAGGAATTTGTCCATCTCATCTAGGTTGTCTAATCTGTTGATATACTGTTATATATGATCCATTTTTTCCTGTGGATTCAGTGGTAATGCCCCAACATAATCTTTGATTTTATTTATATATGTCCTCTTATGCTCTCTCTTTTTTCTTTTTCAGTCAGGCTAAAGGTTTATATATTTTATAGATCTTTACAAAGAATTAACTTTTTGTTTTGTTAATGCTCTCAATTATTTTTTCTATTTCATTTACTTCTGCTTTAATCTTTTTAAATTCTTTCTTTTTGATTTGGTTTTAATTTACTGTTCTTTTCCAAGGTCCATCAGTTGTGCAGTTATACCTTTGAATTTATCTCTTTCTTCTTTTTTAATGTACACATTTATGGTTATAAATATCCCTTTGAGCACTGCCTACACTGCAACCCATAAATTTTGATATGTTTTGTCCTAGTTTTCATTTCTATCAAGATATTTACTGATTTCCCTTGTAACTTCTTCTTTGACCCATTGATTGTTTATGGGTGTGTTATTTAACTTTCATATATTTGTTGATTTTCCAGTTCTCTGCCTGTGACTGATTTCCAATTTCATTCCAGAGGAGATGCTTTGTATAATTTCAATCTTTTTAACTTTCTTGAGACTTCTTTTGTGACCCAGCATGCTGTATAACTTGGAGAATGATTCATGTGCATGTGAGAAGAATGTACATATCCTCCTCTTTTGGAGGGCAGTGTTCTGTATATATCCTTTAGTTCTAGTTCATTTATCACATTATCCAAGTTCTATGTTTCCCTTTTAATATTTCGTGTAGATATTTGATCTATTGATGTAAGTATTGTACTGAAGTCTCCAAATATTATTGTAGAGAAGTTTGTTTTTACCTTCAGTTTGCCAGTGTTTGCCTGTTGTGTTTGTGGGCACAGTGGTTAGGAGATTGCTATTTCTTCTTGGTGAATTAGCCCTTTTTAATATATAGCGTCCTCTTTTGTCTCCTGAAATAAAGTTTGACTTAAGGTTAATTTTTTCCACTATTAGTACAGCTATACCAGCTCACATTTGATTACTAGTTACATGAATTAAATTTTTCCATTCTTTTTCATTCAACCTATTTGTGTCTTTTGGTCTATGGTAAGTCTTTTGTAAACAACATATAGTGGGACTGTGCTTTTTTTAATCCATTTTTCCACTCTTTCGATGGGGGAACTTAATCCATTAACATTCACTGTTATTACTCTAAAGGCCATGTTTACTTCCATCATTTTGTCCTTTGTATTTTATATATCTTTTATTTTCTGTCTCTCTTTATCTCAATTACCACCTACTTTCCTGTACAGTTGATCTTTTGAAATGCATGTGGCTGATCCCCTTCTAATTTCCATTTCTCTGTAATTTTTAAATGTTTATTTGGGGTTAAACTGGGTGTAGCAGTTTGGCAGTTTGATATAGTTATGTATTCCAAAAATAGATATTGGATTGTGTTTGTAAATTGGCTTATTAATCTAGGCATGATTAAGTTATGATTAGGGCATTGACTGGGCCACATCAGTAGAGCATTGAGCCCCATCCCTTGGTGGGTGGAGTCTCAAAGAAAAAAAGACATGACAAAGGACAGAGTTGGAGTACTTTTGAGTTGAAGTTCTGATGTTGGAGCCTTTAGCTAGAGGCCCAGGAAGTAAGAGAGCTTGGTTGTGAGGAAGGAGAGAAGGCCCCAGGAAAAGAAATGAGCTGTCCTCCTGAAAGTCTACAGCTGGCCTTGTGGAGGAAACAGAGGAGCTGAGCTCAGAGAGAAATGGAGCCCCAGGAAGAAAGGAACCCAAGAAGCCTGAACCCTGGCAAACATCAGCAGCAGTCTTGCTCCAACACGTGGCAATGGACTTTGGGGAGGGAAGAAACTTATGCTTTATGGCCTGGTAACTGTAGACTTCTACCCCAAATAAACACCCTTTGTAAAAACCAACCAATTTCTGGTATTTTGCATCAGCATCCCCTTGGCTGACTAATACACTGGGGTTTGTATTACACAACCAATCCTATAACCAACTTTATTTAATTTGAAAAGATACTAATTTAATTTCAATATCATACATGTTTTCTGTTCCCATATCTCTCCATTTTTATGTTTTTTCCCCCACATTTCATCATATTTTGTTTGTCCATGATCAGGTAATGTGACCATTTCTTTTCCAATTATATTCTTACTGTTACAGGAATTAGAGGTAGAGTTATATATTGAGGATACAGTATAATATGATTTTGTATTTGCCCATTTAGTTATCTTTATGGAAGGTCTTTTCTTCATACTGCTCCTAGCCACCCTTTCTTGGTTTTTCTTTTCAACCTGCAGAAATCCCTCTAGCAATTCTTGTAAAGCAGGTGTTTTGGTGGTAAATTCTGAATTTCTGTTTATCTGTGAATATTTTTAAACTCTCCTTTTTTTTTTTAAGGACAATTTTTGGGGATAAAGAATTTTTTGCTGACAGTTTCTCTTTCAGTACCTTAACCATATCATACTACCACATTCTCTCCTCCATGGTTTCTGGTAAGAAATTGGCACTTAGTCTTAATGGGGCTATCTTGTATGTGATGAATTGCTTTTCTCTGGTTGTTTTCAGAAATCTCTCTTTATCTTTCACATTTGAGATTCTGATAAATATGTGTCTTGGAATAAGTTTATTAGGTTTTCTCCTGTTTAGAGTACACTGCACTTCTTGGACATGCATATTTATGTCTTTAAGAGTTGGGAAATTTTGGACCATTATTTCCTCAAATAACCATTCTGTCCTTTTGTCTTCTCTTCTCTTTCTGGGACTCCCATGATGTGTATGTTTGTAAGCATGATACTGTCACTCAAGCAACAGAAACACTGCTCAAGGTTTTTCTATTCTTTTCTCTAACTGTTCTTCTGACTGTAAGGGTTTGATTATCTTCTAGTTTGTTTATTCCTTCTTCTGTCTGTTCAACTCTGCTATTACATGCCTCTATGGCATATTTAATCTCCACTAGTGCCTTTCATCCATGTTATTCCTGTTATGTTTATATTTTAAATTTCTAACTCTTTTTGCACACACATTCTCTTGTTAATATCCTTATCTCAATATAATTTCATGGAATTGAAAGATTAATGAACTTGAAATTCCTGAATTGCTTTTAGTCAGCTATTAACCTGAGTTAATATATTCCCTTTACTGATATATTCAATAAAAAGTCAAATGTTTCATGCTTATTTGCCCTTTTCATAATCTGCTTTATTATCTGAAATATAGGTTTGTTTTGAGAATATAAAAATGCAAACCCAACTTTATTGGTTATTATGATTATTTATCACTCAGTTGATATACTAATTTACTGGTCAGTGAAAGTAATGATTGATATAAATATTTTCTATAAAATTACTTTTAGATTTAAATTTAGAAAAGTAAAAGGGACTAGTTTTAAACAAACAACTCTAAAGAATGACCTTCAAATCTTTAGAAAAGTCATTTACAAATATTGTTTACTCATTTATGAAATTATAAAACTATAATGACAACCTCTTAAAAATTAAGAATATAATTTTCCTTAGACTTTAATGCTTTAGACTTTCAATTATATGTTCCTGTATCATGACACAGAGAACATACACTAATTTCAAAAGCTTTGTCTGGTGACTAATTTAGATAGTCCTTATTATGGAAATAAAATACAGAGCATAGACTCCTCTTAGGTTAACTACCTTCTAAAATAAATTTGTCAGAAACTATTCAAATCAAAGAGAGTCTTCCAAAGGGCATATTCTACCATCCTGGATGAGAAAATTGGGCAGAAGCCATAAGATGCACAGGTCCAGTTACAACATAATTATTATAGTATGCTGGTGCTGAGTAAAATGTAGAGAACGCTATTCTCAAAAGATACAGTAAAAGAAACTGATAATTAGCCTCTAGATAATACTCATGAGAAAGTTAAATCTTATGAAATAAACTCAACATAACTACAGTTCAGGTATAGATGTCCCTGTCAATACTCCTCTGGGTTACTAAGACCTTTGATTCCATATGACTAGGATCTGTATTCACCTCTGTTTAAATAGCCAAGTTCACTGCTGATTAGCCACTGCTGGATCATGGAATGTGCAATGCAGTGCAGGAGGTAACATGAAAAGATTGAACATAGAACCACTTCTGTTGCGGTGGTTTGGAGCTGTATAAACCTCAGAAAAACATGTTCTTAAATTTAATCCATTCCTGTCAGTGTGTACACATTTTAAGTAGGATCTTTTGATGTAGTTACCTCAATTAAGGTGGCTAAATGCAATCAGGATGTATCTTAATTCTATTACTGGAGTCTTATAGAAACAGAGTGTAATTCAGACACACAGAGAGAAAGCCAATGAAGCAAGAACCAGAAATTCAATGGAATTTGGAAGAAAACAGAGAAGTCAGGAGAGACCACTGTGTGCCTTCCCATGTGGCAAGCTAAGTACCAGAAATTGCCAGCAACTAATACCAGATTTCACCTAACTTTAGGAAGAAAACATCACCTTCATGATGCCCTGATTTGGAATTTTTCCCTTCCTCAAACTTTGAGCAAGTAAATTCCCATTACTTAACCCAACCCATTCTATGATATTTGCTTGAGTAGCCTAGGAAATAAAATCAAATATAATGTAGAAACATATGTCAGGTTTTCTTTTTACAGAATTCTTGACACTTTTAGGACAAATGTTATATCTTTCCTTTGTACTAAAATGTCCATCAGTGAAACAGAATAGGGAAAATTTGTCTGGTTTAATAAACAGAAGAAGGGCTTTGCAATCCATCCAGCTTACAGATTTCTGAATGGACCTCCCCAGCAAAAGGTCACATTGATTCACCACCTAACCCCACTTTAGAATCACCACTCCCTTATTATACTTGAATAAATAAATTCCAAATTCCTTAGAATTTTATTTTTCTCATCTTAGAGAACTGTATCTCCTTATATACTTCTGTTGATTCTTTGAAACTGAAGCAGATCGGTATACTGAAAACACATGGGCTCTGAGGTCTGACAAATCTCCATATTACCTGCTAGATGGCAGAGACTGAGTATCTTCTCTTGGATAACATTTGACTTTGTTACTGATAGACCATAGTCACAAAAGGCATTGCTTTTATAGATGTAGATGTTTATTTGATATTAGTTGTAGACATATATAAAAGAGAGGCATATTGTAGACTGGACGTTTACTGCTTTATGTCAGAAAGAATTGTAAATCATCTTTTTATTTCAGCCAAAAATCCTAAGTTGTCACAAAAGGATTATATCTTAATAAATTTCGCATCTCTCATATCACTTATATTAGTCCTCTGAACATAGCGGACTAAGTAAAAATGGGAAAATAAAAAGACATGAGAGGGTTTTGGAAGAATTTGACATCTACATCAGATTTTAACTCTGATTTGTTGAGCATGTTGCTGGTACCACAGTTTTTCTAACATGATGACATAATAGGAGGATACTTCCTGAAAAAAATTGCATTTGGGAATCTCCTATATTTTTTATATAACATTTATGTAATCTAAAACTTCTTTAAAAATAAAAATTTTAAAAATAAAAAAATTGCAATCTGACTAAGAATATACTGACAAAGTTGAAAGAGTTGCCTTTATTGAAAAAGAACTTATGGTCTTTGGCAAGTAGATGTGAGATAATTTGCCTTTCCAACTGGAAGACCACATGATATGTTGGAAAATACATGTTTTTTTTTCCATATAGGAACAAACAAGATAAACTCAAGGTCAGTTTGGGATTTCAAAGTTTACTTCTCAACCCTTATCTTCATTTAATAGACAAGGAAGACAGTCATACTGATTGTTATTAATTCATCTGAAGATCATGTCATGTGGAGCAGATGTGGTTTACAGTACTCAGGACAACTCCTTACATTGCTCTGGCCATGACATGAACTACAATCAGCATCATAGGTCAATATATACCTGAGAGCTGCCCTTCTGTGTACACTTATCCGAGAGCAAAGGACAAACCTCGTACAACAAATCTATGCATCTCCTTCTCTTGAATTTAACTTTGTTAGCTAGCAGAACAGATATTAAATAAGAGAAATCAAGCAAGCATTATGTGAACAAATTGTTATACACAGGGAATTATAGTTTTAATTTGATTGATAACAGGACTAAATGATTATACTCTGCAAATACCACTGTGCTCCATTTCAAAATTTCTCATCTAACATTTCAAATTTATCCAATCAACCTGAAATATTTATATACTGAAATTCCTGAAGATTAAACACTTGAATTACATATGTTGATTAGTGTATGTAGAAAGTCATCTGTCCATATGTTCATTCGTTAAAGTAAATTATATTGACATTTATCACTATTATTAAAAAATTTCAATGCTACTTTTAGTCTGTTTCCCTCTAAGGAGGGGTCAAAATGGGACAGAATTGTGATAGTAATTTTAACACAAAGTCACTATACAAAACTCTTTTTTGATGATAAATTAAATTCCTTTATAGTGCACTGAAATATTATTGCTTTTTATTCATTTAGTTGTTTACAAAATATTGGGAAAAAATAAAGCTTCCACCATAGGTTTACCTTACATGGGCTGTTTCCCAGGAACAAGAAATGTTGACTTCTTCATCTGCAACTTTCTCCTTTTCTATTTTGTTGCCATCACAGGTAACACCACTCTGGTCCTCCTCCTCTTTCTGGAGTGCCAGTTTCACAGTCCCATGTACTTCCTGCTCAGCCAGCTCTCCCTAATGAACATCTCCCTTATCTCCATAGCCAAGATGTTAACCAACTTTTTGTCACATACATCAAATATTTCCTACATTGGAAGTGGGACTCAAGTTTATTTCCATTCTGCCCTTTCAGGTAGTGAGTGTATTCTGCTCACCTTAATGATTTGTAATCAATATGTGGCTATTTGTAACTCTTTGATGTATGTGGCTTCTATAAATTCTGAAGTTTTCCTACAGATGGCCATTGTGTCCTGGATTGGGGGAGTGATTGCTTCAATCATTAATACCATTTATATCAGGCACAGTCCCAGATGTGGCTCAAAAAAAGTCAATCATTTCTTGTGTGAATTAGAGGCAATCCTCAAGTTTTCATGTGAGGATATTTAATTTTATAAGTAAGTATTATTAATAATGAGCATTTTATTTCTTCTCATAACTTTTGGACTCATCCTCACCTCCTACACTCTCATATTTTTTAGTGTTCTTCACATTAATTTTCCAAGGTGATAAATAAAACTCGTAGCAACTGGTCCTTTAATGGGATCATGTGTTTCACTACTTTGGTCCAACCATGTTCATATCTACACCTTTTAGTGATTTTTATCTTGTCAAATAACTTTGCCTCTATAAATTTTAAGTAGCAATTAATAAGCTGTGGTGTAGAAAATGTGTGCCTATTTTATTTATGATTAATTAGATATAAAATCAGACATGCAGACTAAGCCAATGATGGATTTCTCTATCTATTTTTGACTTTTGGTAAGAACGCTCAAAAACAGCTATTCTCACACCTTAAGAAATTTTACATAAGCTATATTTTAAAATAACCCACAATTACCAGTACAAGGGAAGACATGTCATGGATCACATTTACATTAAAACTTCAATTAAATTTTGATCTTTTTATTCCAGAATTGTATTATTCAAATATATTAATTTCAGGAGAATCAATAGTGAACCTTCATTCTGGATATTCTATACTCTTGGATAAAAATCTTATAATATTTCAAAAGAACTCAGAATTTCAATTTTGTAGTCTAGGTAAAAATAGACATGAATGACAATGGCAGTTGTGAACTTAGACTTCTTAGATGAACTTAGGGGATCATTTTCCATTTTTTTCACAGGTGGCATTTCTATCAGAAACAAGCACATTGATTCTTTCATCTCATTTACTTTTTGTTCTTATAGAAAACCTCATGTCACATATATGTTTAAAGTTGGAGAGCTGGATTAAACTTGATTGTAAAAGAAACACAAAATTGTTTCATTCTGCCAGCTATTACTTGAAATTATTTTACCAGCAATGGTCTTCAGTAATGATAAATGAATTAGAGACTAGGTAATTATCTGTATTTCCATCTGATTTTTTAAATGAATGCAACAAATTAAATGTTACAGATTTCCATTGAATCTCTTATTATTTGATCCCTTTTGCAAATGAAAATTTCCAGTTCAGTATCTACTTAGGAAGTCCTCTTATAATAAATAATATCTTGTCACCAGCAGGACACATCACTAACTAAGTTGGCCAAAAATCATATTTCAAATTCGGACTTATTTGAAAATGTATGCATTTGCATTCATGACTTCCTCTCTGGGGGGCCACCAATGAGTCCATTGGATGTGCAACAGAAGTCTACTTTTATGCTTACACCGGTGACTCATGTCACACCATTTGTGAAACACATTTAAGATCTTTTTCTTGGTCGAGTGTTCATAGATTTGAGTTCAAGAATCTATGATGAGGGCTGAGTGAGACATGTAGCATCATGTGGTTTAAGGGTCTCACACCTTTATTTCTGGAAACTCTCGTGTCTAAATTCAGATGTACCACTTCCATCTTTCCATGTATTCATCTGGCCAGAAAACATGACTTTGTGAGTGTGAGAATCCAGCTCAGGAAAGGAGGTTATTGCATATAATCTCTAGTTTTCCCATGATTAGGTGCTCAGGTCTACTAGGACCTAATAGAACTTATTTTTTAAGAGAAAATAGTGTTCTGCCTTAGGTGGTATCACCTTGTTCTAGAACTTTGGTTTGCATTGTGACTTGTCCAGAGGCTCTGTCTAGCATCTTTATCATCATGGACTCTTTTAGTACCACTGGAGTTTCTGAAAATTTGAGTCAATGTTAGGACAGCTTGCCTTGCAGACTAAGTCAGTAGCAGAGATTCCATTTCTTTAGTCCCCATGAGAAAGTAATGGATTTCCTTGCCATCTGATAAGCAGATCCTTGAGCAATATTTCCAGATGTTATATAAGCTTCTTCTAAAATTCAAATGATACCAACATGTATTTTCCCTCTTATGGGGAGGTAGTATAAAGAATAAGATGGGTTGTTGTTTTTTTATAATGATTGTTCCAGCATGCACTTAAATATTGGAATACTAAAAATATCAACAATATGTATTTCCTTGATCATTAGTTCTAACTAACAAGAACGCCATCATCCATGGGGACAACAATGTTGGTTTCTGTGGAATGGTAAGATGATCAGAGTCCCAGCAAGCAATTTTGTGAAAGAGACAATTTTGTGATTTATCTATGGGGTAAGTCAGTGATTGTGACAGTTTGATATTATTTATGAATCCCAAAAAGAGAACAATTTTGTTTATAAACTAATCTGTACTTATGGCTGTGGTACTCTTTTATTGTATTAGATTCAGCTGAGTGCCCATGATGAAATTGCCTTTTAAGATTAGAGATTTGATTCAACATCAGTAAGGTATGACTCAGAATGAGTCATCACCCCCTTGGTGAGCCAATATAAATGGCACTCACTCAAGAAGATATATGGGAAGAGAGAGAATTCCCAGCTCCACTTTGGACAGCTAATGTCTCCTGGGAACTCATCAAGGACCTTCATCAGTGCCCCTGGTTTGCAGCCTACCCTGTAAAATTTGTACATGTACATCCACACGTTACATGGGAGAATTTTATAAAATCTCATATTATTTACAGATATCTCCTGTCAGTTCTGTTTCTCTAGAGAAACCTGACTATCCAGCTTGGTACCAGAAGTGGGGTAAAGTTTGATGCAATGTACCAGAAATCTTTTGGTTTTATAAAGGGTAATTTTTGGGGGTAGCTTACAGTTACAAGGCCTAAAAGAGTCCAGCTCAAGGCTGCTTTCTCACTAAAGTCCCTTGCCATGTGTTGAAGCAAGATGATTGCTGATCTCTGCCTGGTTTCTCAGGGTTTCCTATATCAGTTTCTGGCATGATGCTTATTTCTTTCCAGACATTCTCAGCTACCCAATTTCTCTGTTCTCTTCAACTGAAAATTATCAGGCAAATGGCTCATCTCTCCCCAGGGCCCCAGGATCAAACATGACAGAGCTCTCTCTGAAGGCTGAAATCACTTCCCCTTTTCAGGCCTTCAAGTGAGCATATCATTGCTGATGACAATATCATTGGTTGAGTGTAGATGTAATCAACCATCTATGCAATCAACTCATTGATGATTGAAGTCCATGGAATGCCCTTGTATTACAATTAGCCCAGTGCTTGCTTGACCAAACAACTGGGTACCATTACCTGGTCGAGTTGACTGATTAGCCTAACAATCACAATTCAATCCTTGTTAACATGGCAGCCATACAAATCACCTCAAACCATACTTAGTCTATAAATAAAAACAATAAGAGACATATGTATATATTTCTGCATAACATTATTCAACTGCCCTGCATACAACTGGAAACACAATAATTCCCTCCAAAATATGGTACAAGCCATTGTGTAATATTCACTCTTAACATTTGAACATTTGACACCCTTAAATATTACGGCTTTTGGGGGGGAATTGTGAGATGCTTGATGGAAAAGCCTTAGATTGCTTTGAAGAGAGTGTTGGTAGGAATATGGATGCTAAAAAGACTTTTGAAGAGGAGTTAGAAGTAAATGATGAAACTATTTTTGGAAAGTGGTGGAAAAGTGATCCATGTTTTAAAGTTGCAGAGAATTATGGTTAGATGGCTTGGACCCTTGCTTCCTGATGTTAGACCAAAAAGATTTTTGAGAGACCTGTATGAACAAAATCACTGTCAGTCTTAACTAAAAAGAAAATGGAAGGGAAAGATGGAAAGGAAAATGGCTTTAAGATAAACCCATGGGGAAAGCAGATGTGGCTGAAGCAATTGGTCTCCCATCTACCATATAGGAGGTTCAGGGTTGGATTTCTGGGGCCTGCTGGTGAAAGGCAAGCTGGCCTATGTGGCAAGCTGGCCCAAGCAGAGAGCTGGCCCATACAGAGTGCTGGCCCACACAGGGTGCTAGCCCATGCAGATAACTGGTGCCACAAGATGATGTAACAAAAAGAGACACAGAGGAGAGACAGTAAGAGATGCAAGAGACCAGGGAGCTGAGGTTGCACAAAAGATTGAGTACCTCATTCCACTCTGGAAGGTCCCATGATCGGTTCACAGTGCCACCTAAAAAGAAAACAAGCAGACACAGAAGAACACACAGAGAGCAGACAGTGAGTGCAAAACAATGAGGGGGGAATAAATAAATAAATAAACAAACAAACAAATCTTTAAAAAAAAGAAAGATGAAACCATGGAAACTGAGGCCTAGAATGAAGACATGTTCTTGTGTAAAGAGAGGGACCTACTCATGTGTATGGAGAGGGTAAATTTGCCCTTGCATTTGAAAAGGGTGGATGTTCCTGCCCATTTTCAGGGAGAGTTTGGCTGCCCCAGTCTACAGATAGGGTGGAACACATTCTCTAGTTATTGGAGAGTTAGGTCACCACCCCACTTTTCTGAAGTGGCTGGGCATGTTCCCCATTGGTTGGGGAGAGTGAGCTTACCACCCCACTGCTCTGAAGGGGGGGTGGCTTGTTCCCCATGGATTAGGGAAGGTCAGATCACCACCTCACTATTCTGAGGAGTTTGTGCCTGCATGCCAGAGTAATTAGGGATAATGTTGCCACCACCTCACTGTACTAAGGGGATTGAGAATGTACCCAGAGATTGGGAAACTGTGGCCATCACCCCAATGTTCTTGGAGGGTGAGGTCTGGAGTTTGGTTGCCACCCAGATGCTTCATGAGTGTGGAACCAAGAACACAGTCATTGGACAAGTCTGAAGAAAGGGTAGGGCCCCATGACGCCCCAAGGAGAAGAAACTATCATCTTATTGAAATATAATGAAATATGATATGCAGGTTTTCTGAATTGTTGGGGACTGGCCACTCATGTTTCCCTCACAAATTCTCCTTGTAACAATGCAAATGTTTATCCTATGTCTGTCCTTCTGTAGCAGTTAACTTGTTTTATAAGTTTCTCATGTGTACACCTAGAAGAGAATTTGCCTCAAGACAAACTATATTTCTATAACTGATTCTGATGTGATTTTTGTACTTAGCATTGCTACTGAAATTAAGGTTTTTGAATATTATATTGTCCTTTTGGCATTCAAAGGGTGGAGTGTGTCAGTTTGAAATTGTTTATGAATCCCAAAAGAGAAATATTATGTTTGTAAACTAATCTATACCTCTGGATGTGATACCCTTTGATTGTATTAGATTTAGTTGAGATGCCCTTGATTAAATTACCTGTTAAGATTAGGATTTGATTCAACAACATCAGTAAGGTGTGACTCAAGTTGAGTCCCCACCCTTTTGGTGAGCTAATATAAATGGACACTCACTCAAGAAAACACACAGGAAAAAAGAGAATTCCCAGCTCCTCTTTGGGCAGCTAACTTCTCCTGGGAACTCATCAAGGACCTTCATTGGAGCCCCTGGTTTGCAATCTACCCTACAGAATTTGCACTTACACATCTCAACAGTTGTGTGCAAGAATTTTGTAAAACCTCATACTATTTACAAATATCTCCTGTCAGTTCTGTTTCCCTACAGAACCCTAACTAATACAGTGATTTTGTGTCTTTTAAAAATGTGTTCCTTATAAAAGTTACAGGGAGAAAGTTACATTAATGAATAATTTATATCCTTAAAAATACATTATTAAACAGACAAAGAGGTAAACAAATTAATGAAGCATTGAACTCAAGTATTTATTAAATGGAAAATAAAAAGTTAAGAAAAGAACAAAGAGTGAAATGAAAACTTATTTGAAATAATAAACTTGTTAAATATGTTGGAATATATATTTATACATATATCCTTCCAAGTGCCCGGTTTAGTTATGTTTTGCTTGTGGAATTTGGAAATAAAATAAAGAAAATTACCTCAATCACTGTTTCACAAAAACAAAACAATTAGAAAATTTATTGTGGTATTGATAGAGATTCAGATTCCTACTTGCAAAAATTAGATGAACAGATAAAAATAAAATAAAACAAGTACATTTTTCCTCAGATAAACATTTCACTTGCCTTATGAAAGGAGTCACAATATTTTTCCTATAATGCTCAAGGCAATATGTATGGTTGCTAACTTAAGACAGCCACATTCACAGAAACAGAGCCAAATAATATTTTTTATCATTCCCATCATGAACAGAAATCTGGGTAGTTTGAATTTCTGTCAGTGTGGTAAGGATATCTTATCATGGCCCAAATTCATTGAATGCCCTGCATTCTGATATGGGAGGTTCAGACAATGATCTACCTATTTGGTTCAAAATGTGCTTTCCAACAAGTAGTTGGATTTAAAGATACTTCAATAACTTCAAGGATATAAAGTAGGTTCAGCTGATTGGATTAACTTAGCTCTTTTTGATTGGAGACAATGGTTTTAAAGTTTATTTCTGCACCTGGATATATGTATTTCTCTCACCCAAAAAACAAACAAGTAAGTGACAGTTTCTTCAAAAGGAGGAAATCCTTCATAAGATATTTCAAGTTTTTCAAGGGTTACAATTATTTGATTATAATATATAAACTGATATAATATTTAATAACTTTGTCTCTGATATTTTAGTACTGATCATTTTCACAAAGGCATAATCTCTACAAATACTTTCCCACTGTCTTCAATGCATCCTCTGAGCTTAATTTAAATTTTAGGCTTCTTTCTAGTTCTCAAATTTCTTTCATTTTTCTGGACTCTAACATATCTCTTATGACATGTCCTCACATTATAATGTATTCTGCATGCATTTCTTAATGCATTTCATAGGGATGTGAGATTCTTAGAGCAAAACAAATATCTTCTCATTATTTTACTTTATGACATAAAAGTTAATATATTGGTAGAATATAGAAACATTTTTTTTTCTGTTTTTGAAAATAGCTCCTTGTTTATGTTTTCAACGAGATATAGTTGGCACCCATTTATAAATATTACTTCTGAAAATTTGGAATACATATTAATTATACCTCAACTTTAAGTTCCAGGCAAAATTTCTTAAATATATTGATGATTTAAAAGAATCTAAGTTTTCAAACGAAAATTCAATGTTTGCTCCTCTCTTTTCTGATATCCTAATTTATTCATGACAGAAATGTTTCAATTGAGCTATCCTACACAACAAAATATTTCTAAACCTGCAGAAAATATATAAGATGACTTTTGAAGTCAAGGGAGAGCTAGCAACACAGACAGGACTTAAAAGCTTGTGAACCTTGAAAGGGAAACAATGAGGTGAAGCTATTCTCTGGAGGGCATTTCCAAATCATGATTTGGGCAACTTGATTTCTTCCTAATGTTTGAAAGTCAAAGTGGAGAAATTCAATGAAGCAATAGCAAATGGCAGACATAACTATAGCTCTCTTAAGATATCCAAATGCCTTATGCAATTAGTGACAAACATGAATGATGAGTGAGTTTCCCTCAGTTCTTATTTATTATCCAGCACAACCACAGCCAAGGGAAGGGCAAAGAGTGGTAAAGGAAATCTCTATTGAGCTTGACTCTAATTTGGCAACATGAAGAGACATGGGTGGTGTGGAATAAGTGAAAGGCCCCCATGAATCCTTATGGATAACTTGAGACCCCAAGGAGGAGATAGAAATAGTGAGCATAGCAGCACAGTAAGAGGCAGCAGTAAAAGAGTGCAAGGATGGATAAAGCTCCAGTTCCTCCATGGATGGGGGGGCAGAGGCAAGAATTATCCAAATCTAAAAATGTCTCTAAAGTTTTTTTAAAATGTCACTTATCAAGGTGTTCTCACCTGAATTCATTCCTGATTAGGTCCCTTAGTTTGACATTCTCCCAATTCCTTCTGTTGTTTCTTAAAACCACTTCTCAAGGATGGAAGTGTATGGTTATCATAATAATTTTTTTATTGTTTATATTCAAGATCAGAGTGTTCAATTTATCAAAACAGAGAAAAAACAATTTTAGCAATAGTTACTTCCCTAGATACAAGAGAATTTTACATAAAATTAGTCATGAAAAGGAAGTTTTGATTTTGGAATGAAGTACATAATAAAGTAAAACACTAACGAATGGAACTACTTTCTTATTATGGCCTGGATATCAAGCTTCTCACTAAACACATATGAAATGATTATTGCAATGTTTTTCATAAGAAGATATTAAAACATTTCATGTACACCCAGCTAAGAGGTTCTAAATATTAAATAAGCATATCCAAAATCTATATCATATTAATTTTCAATCCAAATTATTTTAATATAAAGGATATTTTACATGTTCTAAATAAATATTTGTTGAACTTATGAGTTTCCAAATACAGTAAATAGTTTAGAAAATAAGTTCTAAATGCAGCAATATCTTCCAAAATTAGAGAGAATTGGACAAGTCTCCTAGAAAAAATGCACTACAAGCTTTTTATCAAGAGCACAAACTCTTAGTGCTCAGTCAGTGGAAACTGAAGAGGTCTGCTTCTACATTAAAGATTAAAAAACATCAGGTGATGGTGATACACATGTGTGTTTTGTAAATTCACAACTTTTACTATACCCTTGATTTTTATATATGTTCATGTAGAAATGATAAACTAAAGTAAAAATGTTAAAAAAAACTCACCATGTGATTACAAAAATCACATGGTTGCATTTCTTGCCAAATTCCAAAGTTAAAACTATTTGCTTGAATCAATCTATTCATCAGATATCTATGTATATCTTAGTACATAGTGGGCAGTGCAGACAAATTGCTGAATATCACATACCCATGGATATTTGTATACCCATTTATTTGTTACTAGCTCACTATTAAATAGCATATTTATTCCAAAGTGTGACAGGAAAAATAACTTCCTCTCTTATGGTGGAATTGGGAGATTACTAAACTGAGTATTTTTTCAGTCAGCTCTTAACCTGAGTTAAGATATTCCCTTTTCTGATCTTTGCATTAAAGAGAAAAGTATTTCATCTTCTTTTTGACATTTTCATCTACTTTCTCCTCTAAAAATAATTTGGTCTAAAGCACATAAAAATGAAACTCCACTTTGAAGGTCTGTGCTGATTATCTTACTATCACTAAATTCATTCAGTGTTTTAGTAGTCAAGAAATGAGATCATTTATATAAAACTAATATAAATTCACTTTTAGATTTTCTTTAAAGAGAGTAAATTTGATCATAAATAAACAAAATTATCTAGTGAATATTCTCAAAACGTTAGAAAAATTATCAGAAAATATTTATGATTACCAGCACATGAAATAGTAATATATATATCAATCCTCGGAATATTAAGAATATGATTGTCCTTAACCTTCAGTGATTTAGAACTTTAATGCTATTTGCCCCTCTCTATGACCAGACAACAATAATCATGTTGTTAATATCCTGATGTTATGGAAAAACTATGGAGTGGAGAGACTATTACTGCATCAATTTCATTTTGGGATAAATCTTTCAGACACTATTCAAGCCAAAGAGGGTCTTCCAGAGGTCAATCCTGACATCCTAGATATGAAAATTGGGCAGAATATTTAAGATGCAGTGCTATAGCTCCAGCATAATTAATAATATAACACCATGCTGGTGCCAAGCATTAATAAGGGAATGCTATTCTCAAAAGAACCAGTAAAAGAAGCAGATGATTAGTCTCTAGAAATTACTCCCTAGAAATTTCAACATGATTTAAAAATTTCAAGACAATTGAAGTCCAGGGATTGAAGCCTCCAAGGACACGCCTCTGGAGCAGTAAGGCCCCTGATTTTATGTGACTAGGATTCTTCATTCTTAGGCCAGATGCCTCCATTCAGAGGCATCCTTATAGGAGGACCCTCAGCAGAAGCCTTCCTAAAGAAACTTCCTTAAGACCTCCTTATCTAGAGGTTTAGCTAATACATTCTTCTACATTTTATCACAAGACTTTTCCACTCACACCCCTTCCTCTCTTCCTCTAGCTTCCTATAACCCTAGATCCATAAAAAGACAGAACCCTTTTGTCTGTGACTTCTCAGTGATGAAATGACTCCCATGCTTTTCTTGCCTTTCACCTGACTTTCACAGCAAGCTAGTCTGTTGGGAAAAAATAAAAAGTTGGGAGCTAAGACCAGTTTATTTTGGCTCTGTTTTGTTTTGTTTTGCTTACTCTGTTGCAGAGAATCAATAATGTTTAATTTTTTTCTTTCTGCTTGGTTGTTTTTTGGTACTAAATTACCACCTGAATGCTTGGCAGCCTTACATTCAGGCTTGCAGTCCCTGTGGAAGCCTATTAGAGGTGCAAGAGCAGTGTTTCCATTAGCTACCATTTCTCATCCAAAGATGGCTTTGCCCTAAAATACAACCTGAGTATTTTCATGAAATTCTCCTTTGGGGACTACATTCTGAATCCATTCTACCATAGGTACCTCTAGTACACTGTATCTGCTATATCCTATGGCCTAATAGGCAGAGTAGAATCTTTCAAGTCAGGTTGCATCTGTTGCAGAGAAGTTTCCTGTTCTGGACACTATGAGAAATTAGCAGTTTTCAGAGTTATCTGACAGTTGTGAATTTTAGTATTATTCCAAGTATGGAATATTAGATAGCCACTAAGCACTATCTCTTTTGGTTCAGAGTAGATTGTGCAAGAAACACAGCATGTCCAGTATGCTTCTTCGAAGCTCACTGTAAACCTGAATGAGCTCTGAAGTAAAGCACCAGTACAGAATCAATTTAAAAGAATGGGAAAAGGATTTTCTTCTTTTATTTCTTGTTGTTAGCTCCTGGAATACAAAGAAACCTTTGTTATAACACTAGCACATATAAGCTTAAAGAACTATGACTTCGTTAACTACTAACGTCAAATGATACATGGCATAATTAGTTTCCAAAAAAATCACTAAACAAGTAAACTCTTACAGCCTTACTCTATGAATAGTGGAAAAATCACAGCAAACCCTGTGGAAGAGGAAATATCTGAATTCAAGAGTAAACATATTAAAATATTGAAATGCCAAGATATGAACAAGAACAAAAAATGAAAAGGCATAAAATAATCAGGTATAAATGGCCCATCAATAGGAGAAAATGAAGTGAAAGAAACAATCAATGATGAATACCAGACACAGGATATACCTGACAAATGATTTTTTTTTCCACAACTGTCTTATATATGTTCAAGAAGCTGAAAGGAAACATGAAAAAGAACTATAAGAAATTAGGAAAACAAAATATGAAAAAATCAGAATTTTATCACAGACAATTTTTAAAAAGAAATACAAGAACAGAAAATTACAGCAACTGAAATTTTTGAAAAATCACTGGAGAGGTTCCAGAGATGATTGGAGTAGGCAGAGGAAAAATCAGCAATTTTGAAGATAGCACAATTGAAATTATCAAGGGTGAGTAACATGATGAAAAAAGAAAAAAAGAAAACTTAACAGAACCAATGAACTCTGTGGGACACAATCAAACATACCAATATATGACTTATGGAAGAACCAAAAGGAGAAGAGAAAGAGTGGCAGAAAGAATATTTGAAGAAATAATTGGTGAAAACTCCCAAATTAATGAAAACAGAAATAAAACATCCAAGTAGCTAGTGAATATCAAATAAGATAAATTCAGAGTTATCCACACTGAGACACATTGTTATCAAGGTTCAGAATGCTAAAGACAAAGAATCTTGAATGCAGAGAGAAGTGACTCAGCACTTACAAGGAATCCTTAATAAGTTTAAGTACTGATTTTGCATCAAAAAACACAGAGAAAAGAGGAAGTGGGATCACATATTTGAAGTGCCAAAATTATTTGTCTACCAAAAATTGAAATAGATACTACGTCAGACCAGAAAACAAATATTAATAAACTTTCAATATTGAAATTATACAATGCATGTTCTCTGACCACAGTGGAATGAAGATAAAAATCAATAACAGAAAAACAACTGAAAAATTCACAAATACAGAAAAGTAAAAAGGGACATTTAAAATACCAATAAGTCATAGACAAAAACACAAGGAAATGAGAAAATATCTTACAGAAAGTTTAAAAAAAAGAAACACCAAAAGTAGATGAAGCAAAGAGAGTGCTGATAGAGAAATTTAAAACACTAAATACTTACTTTACAATTTCAAGAAAGAAATTTCTCAACTCAGAGACAAAATAACAAAACTGGGGGTACTAGAAAAAAGAACAAATTAATTAAAAGTGAGCAAAAGGCAGAAAATAACACAGACTATACTGGAGATGAATAAAATAGAATCAATAAAATCAAAGGATTTTTTTGTGTGTTTTTTTTTATTTGTCAGTTTTATTGATCTTTTCAAAGAACCAACTTTTGATTTCAATGTTTCTCTATTGTTTTTTTTTTAATTTTCTTATTCATGTATCTCTAATCTTTTTTAAAGACGTACATAGTAACATGTTTTTTAAATTTACTTTTAATTATTTATTTATTTTATATCCCTTCCCCCAGATGGTTCTCTCTTCTGCCTGCTTGCTTTCTCCAGAAGGCACTAAGAACTGAAACTGGGGCCTCCAGCATGGGAAGCAAGTGTCCAATGGCCTGAGCCACATCTGCTCCCCACGGGCTGCAGAGTCTGCTAGCTTGTGGCATCTGCTTATTTAGATGTCTGCTCACTGCAGTAGTGCAGTATCTAGCTCATTGTGGTGGGTATGGTGTCTAGCTCATTGCAGTGGGTAAATGTCTAGCTTGTTTCAGTGGGTGCAACATCTGCTTGTCTTCTTTAGGAGGCACTGGGACCCAAATCTGAGACCTCCCATGTGGTAGGTGGGTGACCAACGGTTGAGCCATATCTGCTTTCCTTGTTTTTTAAAAGATCAATGAAATTGACAATCTTTCCTCTTGAATGAAAAGGAAGATATGAGAGTACACAAATAACTAAAATGTGAAAAGAAAGGGCGAAATAAACTTTTAAGAAACAATAATGTATTATAAAGGGACAGTAGACACAATTGTATGTAAATAAATTCCATGAAATGGGAAAAATCCTAGAAACATACAAACTAATCCTTCAAATCCTCAATATGGAGGAATGAACAAACATAAAGGGGGAATGCAACTATGGACTAAAGTAGACATTGTTCTAGCAATGGAATAACTTGTATCATTAATATAAGGGTAGTGGTCACCAGAGGTTCTGAAGGGAGGGAGAGGTGAGAATAGGTGTAGCATGAGGGCATTTTGGGGACATTGGAATTGCTCTGTATGGCATTGCAATGAGGGACATAGGCCATTATACATTTTCTCAAAATATGTAAAATTATGCAGAGCAAAGTGTAAACTTTAATGTAAACTTTAGACCATGGTGAGTAGTAATGCTTCAATATGTGTTCATCCTTTGTAACAAATGTACCACATTAATGAAAGATGTTCTTAAAGGGAGAAAGTAGGGGAGGGGAAGAGGGAGAGGGTATGGTGTTTGAGAATGCACTATACTTTTGATGTAACATTTATATAATCTAAATTGTCTTTAAAAATAAAAAAAATAAAGAAAAGAAGTAGATTATCTCAAACATCAATAACATATAAAGAGACTGAATTGGTAATCAAAAAGCTCTCAAAAATGAAAAGGCCAAGACCACACACCTACACTGGTGGATTTTATCAAACACTCCAAGAAAAATTAACACCAAACCTGCTCAAACTCTTTCAAAAAATGGAAGAGGCAGTAACAATTCCTAACTCATTCGCTGGACAGAATTACCCTAATACCAAAGTCAAATAATGACACCCTGAGAAAATTATAGTCCCATATCCCTTATGAATATAGAGGCAAAAATTCTCAACATAATAGCAACATATTAAATACAGCATCAAATTAAAATAATTATATACCATGTTAAAGCAAAATTTATCCTAGGTATACAAGGATAGTTCAACATAAGAAAATCAATTAATGTAATATACCACATTAATTTAAAATGAAGGGGAAAAATCATATGATAATCTTAATTGATGAAGAAAAGGCTTTTGACAAAAAGCAGTACACCTCCTTGATAAAAACACTAAAAATTAGGAGATAGAAATATCTTTATCATGATAAAAGGCATATATTAAAATCCATAACTAACCTCATACATAACTGTGAAAGACTGAACAAGTCCTCATATAATCAGGGATATTAAAAGGATGCCCAATGTCAACATCATTGTTGAACATTGTCCTGCAATTTCTAGCCAAAGCAATTAGGTAAGAACAAACAATAAGTTTTCAAAATTAGAGAGATTTAAAATAGTCCCTATTTGCAAATCAAATGAACAAATCAAATCAAATAGCATTTGAAAAACCCATGACAGAACTAAATGAGGTTTATAAACAAAAACAGCAAAGTGGCAGGGTACAAAACCAGTAAGCAAAAATTAGTAGTATTTCTAAACACTATTTATTAAAATCTGAAGAAGAATTCAGGAAACCAATCATATTGCAATAGTAGCCAGTGGTATAAAATATATAGGAATAAATTTAACCAGGAATTAAATGACTTAAAGATGGAAAATTGCAAAATAATCTGGGAAGAAATTAAATACAACCTAAATACTTGGCAGAATATTCCGTGTTCATAGATTTAAAGACTAAATACTGTTAAGATATCAATTTTACACACAGTGATTTACAGATACAATGCAACCCCAATCAAATTCTAACAGCTTTTTGCATAAATTAAAATGCCAATCACCAAATATCTAAGAAAGATAAGGGCCAAAACATAGAAAGGGAAATAGCCAAAAACTTCTTGAAAAAGAACAAAATTGGAGGACTCACAATTTCTGATTTTAAAACTTATTACAGGAAGTGGGTGTGGCTCAGTGGATAGAGCCCCCATTTACCATATGGGAGGCCCGGGTTCGTGTCCTGAGGCCTCCTTGTGAGGGCACGCCGGCCTGAGCGGTGCGGTGGGCTGATGCAGCAACCTCACGGCAGGAAGCGGGTGTGGCGCAATGGATAGAGCACCCATTTACCATATGAGAGGCCCTGGGTTCGCTTCCCTGCGCCTCCTTGTGAGGGCAGGCCGGCTCGCGCAGCGCCGTGGGCTGATGCGGCAAGACCTCACAGCAAGGGGGAGATAAGCAGACACAG
>JAQZBX010018956.1:0-34148 GCA_029593785.1 Cabassous unicinctus
TTTGGATGTGGAGATTTAGGTAGAAGTTTCATTGTTATTCAGCTTTATTTACTGTCAAAAGAACAATCAAGGATAATTAATAATATGGGCATTTTTCTGTTTTTCCACACAAAGATGTTTATTTTGTTTTTTTTTCTTCCATTCCTCATTCATTTCTGTACATGGTAGTATAAGAATTTTGTAAACAATGGTTATTCCACTTTTTATTTACCATAGAAAATGTTGAAAAATAAGTTTTATGACTTTTATATGCATATGTATTTTCTGATATCTGCAGAAATTCCATTTAGTTGGCACCCAGGCTAACAGCTCCCTCTCTGTTGTATATTTTAGGGTATTTCTAATCTTTGATTATTATGAAAATGTGGGAAATGTGTACCTTTGTAAAATCATTTCTTTCCATTTGAATTAGTTCCTGATGCTAAATAAGTATTACTGGCTCAAAGGTGTGATCCTGCTGCTTTCTTGCCACTATCAGCAATAAATGAGCTTCTCTTTAGCTGCAGTCTTATCAGCATGTTTATTAAAAATAAGGATTAAAACTTATTTTTATTGATTCTTATGCATATCATTTTAATGAGCACTTCTTTGCTGGGTAGCTGGTTTGAACAGTAGCTCAAGCATTTGGAATCATCTCCTGAGCTAACTCCTCCATTCCACAAGTATTTGTTGTTTAGTAGCCTTGCCTACGCTGCACTGTACTCAGCTTTGGGTGTGCTGTGGTGAAAAGTCAGATAAGATGCTTTCCTTCAGGGGTCCCGTTGAAAAGAAGAGACAAAATGCAAAAAGGTAAGCACATAGGTCATTATACTATAAAAACATTATGCTGAGTTCCACAAAGGAAAAGAAAAGAACCCCGGTATGCGTGAGAATACAAGGCAGACCTACTCTTGACAGGATTTCAGGGAAGGCTCCTCTGAGGAAAGGAGAATTAAGGTGATACTTGACGGTCAGGAGTCAGTAGGCAAAGGACGAGAGGGAGCGCTTTTCTGGCAGAGGAGAAAGAAGGTGTGAGGGTCATAAGGTAGGAAAGGGCTGGGCCCGTTTGCGCGCGTGGGCTGAAGTGGGGGTTAGGGAGTTGGCGAGGGCTGGATCACAGCCGTATTATGGAGTTAAGAGTTTGTTTCCAGTGCCGTAGGAAGAGTTCTGATTTGTTGAGGTTTGTATCTTGACCCCAAACAGTTTCCCTGAACCCACTTAATGAGCTAGGACACCAAGATGATGGGGTTTCCACTGGTAATCCTGGTGTTTCATTGCCAGGGCATGCTCAGCATCAGTCCTTTCATGCCAAGCTGTAGACGGACTTTGAAATGCCTTGCAAATGACCACATTGACCTCTTGCTTTAGGTCAGAAGTTGGAAAGACTTTGCCTGGTTCAACTCTTTACCTGTCAAAACAGTGTAGTTATTATCCCAAAGATACCTACAGAACCTTTCTCTAGACTTTTAAAAGTTCCTTCCTCTTTCACCGAAGTCTCCTGTGTGTGACTGCTCACTGCATTTTCACTCTGACCTGTGTATCCACATCAGAACTAAACTCTTCTGTTACTAAGAGGGCAGCCCCAGATTCCTTCTCACCACTGTACCCATCATCTCCTGCCTTTGGGGTTGCACAATGACTCCACTTTCCCCATGAGTTATGTTCAAAATCCTGTACAGTTGTGGGAATTACCCTGATGAACAGACTGTGCTGGCAATAAAAGTACAGCCAACGAGCTGCTCATTATTATGACCATCTCGTTGGACATTCCTTGGTTACCTGCTGCCTGACTATACTCTTCCATTAAAAAATATTAGCCCCTTATTATCGTTTTGGATGAGCACACTGATCAATAAACACATTCAGAATCCCCCACACGAGTGATTCCATTCACATTTATATTTAATGTAGACCTCCAATCAGGTTCTGCTTTTTAATTTGTTTTTGAGGTATAAAGTGCATACATTAATAGAATGGGTAACAGGTACTCCAACCCTAAATGCACAGACTGATTAGTTTTTATATATATACTCCAACCAAGATCCAGAACACTGCCAGCCCCTCAGAGGCTCCCCTCATGCCCCTTCTGGTTCCATGCATCGCTCTCCAGGGGAACGACTGACACTGAATTCTTTCACCATCCTTTAGTTTTTCTTGTTCTTGACCTTCATATAAATGGAGCCATCAAAGTGTGCTCTTTTGTGCTGGCTTCCTTCCCTCAGCGTAATAGCTGTGAGACTCAACCTTGTTGATGCACCAGGAGCTCGTTCTTTGTTACAGTCCTCAATTTGTTTATTTATTTTCCTATTGATGGGCATTTGCATTGTTTCCAGTTTGTGGCTATTAGGACCAGTGCTGCTATGAATATTCTTGGACATGTCCTTTGTGGCCATATGCAGTCATTTCTCTTGGATATGTCTCAGAGCAGAATTGCTGAGTCAAAGAGAAGGCACATGTTGAGCTTTAGTAGATCTTGCCAAATACTTCTCTAAAGAGGTTGTACTAATTTACACTCCCATTAGCAGGATATCAATAGCTTCAAGTTGCTCTACATCCTCGTCAACACTTGGCTTTGTCTCACATCTAATTTAATACCAGTATATTTAAAGTATGAATGTGTTTCCGGGGCAGCCGGGAGATATACAGTAGTAAATATTGAGATTATATGGGGTGCATTGACTTTTTGGGCCTGTGAATCAGGAACAACGATGAGATTTTAAGGGCAGGGTCGTTCTAGAAGGTAGTGTTGGCAGAAGGCTTATGTCTTATCTGTAGAGTGAAGCCAGGGGAGGAGGTAATCCCTGAGGGAAGTGAAACAGGGAGTTTTCATACATCATTTTGGAAATAACACATAGAAGATATTTTAAGAAATTTTGGCTAAACTGAGTTTATCAGTCAAGGTCCTAGCAGGAAACAGATTGCACATTCAAATTGGGTAATTTGAAGCTAATTTAATAACAGGATTATTTACAAATATGTGAGCAAGCTATACGTAAATCACCAAGGGTTTTGTATTACTGCCCTTCAGTCTGAAGGGATGAGGAAGAGAGAAGTTGCTTGACCCAGGAGAGAAGGGTAAGGAGAGAACCCCCTAACTGAAGGTGTGGCCTTCAGTGGAGGGCAGCCTGCCCATATGGACCTGCCAAGGAGGGACCTGGGGCAAGACAAGTCCCCACCTTCTTCTCCTCACTCCATTCCTCTGATCTCCTTCCAATGGTCCCCATTGGGTGAACCCAACCAGAAGACAAAGGGGAGAAAGATGTCCATTTATGAAGACCAATCTAAGTCTGTCTCCCAGGACAGAAGGGTGGAGAGTGGATGGTATCCAGAGAAGCAAACAAAAAATATGCAGCACCTGAGGTTTACATAAAGTTCATTATTTCCCATTAGAAGTTGCCATGGAACTTCGTGATCAACAGCATCATAAATCCTGTACTTGTGGAATAACTCTGAGCTTTGGAATACTTATTTTATCTTCCATTTGCCTTTCTAAAAATTACTAGTTGATTTCTACCCACTTACAGAGAGTCATTTAGGACTAAACACCAAGATACCTGAAGCCTCAACTCTCAGTGTTTGACTGAACTCCTCCCATGCAGCATGAGCTCCCTGAAAGCCAGCAGTGGTTCTTTCATTTTTTTCTGGGTTCCCAGGGCTTAACACAGCACCTGGTATATAGCTGGTGCACAGGGAATATGTGATGGATGAAGTAAAGATGGAGTGATGACTGAAATCAATGAACCTTGAATGATAAACACATAATCAGTAAATATATGAAGAACTATCATGTTCTTAGAAATGACAAATAGTTACAAAAATGCCAAGACAGCTCATGCAGTTATTTAAATAAATTAAACAATGCATCTATTAGATACCACTTGTGAAACATTCAAGGCTTTGAAAGTTTGGCTTTGATAACTTTGTAACACAGAGAGGGAAGCAGACATAATTCCTGCTTGGGCAATCGTTTATTTTGTCATTACAAGACAGAGTGATCTCAGCTAGATGGCTCCAGATTGCCTCCTAATTTGCCCCTGTGAGTAGGAACACAAAATCCCTGTGATACTGATAGTGTGCGTTATACCTAATGTGCCCTGTGCTGGCCACCATTTCTGCAGTGTCCCCGAGAGGTGATGGCATGGCTAACACCTTCTTTCTGATTTGAATTTGTTGTGATTTGAATTCTTGCTCCAGCTCCAACTCTGTGTTACCTGAAAGCTACAGACACACTTCTCTAGTCCTGTAGCATTTGCCTCCCAACGTGCGTTATCCTCTTTCGGGTAACCATACCTTAAACTTCCTCTGGGTGAATAGACCCTCCCAAATGCTCAGCCAATATGTTTGGTTGACACCTGTGCCCAGAGCTAAACCAGGCAGCACATCCCATTGCCTTGGCTGCCCAGATGCACCTCTGCAGCATGCGGCTGCATAGGACAGTGATTCCTTGTTTTGGGTTTGAGTTAATTTCAGTTCCATGTTCTGTGGTTTGCAACCAGAAGACTTTGAGTTAATGCAGATCTATTGTAAGTTGGAAAGACTTTAGCTGATCACAATATTCCCTCCCATTTCTAAAGTTCTATGATCTGAGTTAAACATTGGATACAAAGAAGAGATTCTCACCTACTCACAGTGGGCTTGGTTTTGCACTGGTGATATTGGGTTACACTGATTCATCCACACCCTCTCATAGATCAGTGTCATAGATCAGTGGCGACACATGTGTCAACACGCTTGGCTGTGGCCACAGATAAGAATAAAGATGACTGGAGGGAAGTTAAGATGTCAATCATATGATGTCATAGCTGGTCAACATGACCAGCTTCACACTGGATGTGATGCTGGCTTTAAATAGCACAAATAATGTTGAACACAAGAAGGAAAGCCAGTGCAGCACGTGAGAAGTGAAGGCCAAACAAGGAGAGAGGCAATGTGGTCAAGCAGAAGGACCTACCCCTTAAAACCAGAAAGAGTTAGGATCAACTTCTTCCCAACTCTGTGATCTCCCTGGACCTCAATCTGTTTTTTTTCACCCAGAACGATAGCAAGCTTTTCTTGAAGGTGTGAGAGCTGTGAGAACTCAAGTCAAACATGATGTATATAAGCTGCTGGCACAGAGCAGGTAGGCAGAAAGAAGAGAATTCCTCCATCCAACCGAATCATTTGCCAAGAGGACTGTCTTGCCTGTGGCTTTGTGTTGCCCCCTCTCTGCTTTATTATTGTTTGTTTTTGTGCATTTGTTTTATTTTGTTGTGTTTTAATTCCCCCCCCTTGTCTCCGAAGGATTCAGTGGGTATGAGAATAACGATTTGTGAAGCTTTCTGGGTGGGAGAGAAGTTCCAACCATATGAGGAAGGGTGGAGCCATCTAGGAGGTGCTGAGGGGTAGTTAAAACCTTCCTTGCTACTCAGCTGGCATGGCCGATGTGTGGACAGCCTAGCGCCCTAACTGGAGCAGCCTTATCCGTCTTCTTATCCCAGTGTGGAGCGTCGTGGCACATCGTTTATCCGCCTTTCAACTCAGTTTTGCAGGAGATTCTGCACCATTAATCCTCATTGTGGTGGTGAAATGCAAATGAAGGCATCTCTGATGCATTAGAGGCGTAATAGCAGTCCCTCCCTCCCTCCTTCCCTCCCTTTCTGTCTGTCTGTCTGTCTCTTTCTCTCCTGGAGCCGGCCTTCCTGAACCTGCACGTTGAGGAGCCGCTGTTAGGGGTGGTGGACCAGCCTGGCGGGCGAGCACTGTGCTCTTCCCAACAAGGATGCCATCACTGTCAGATTAGTCTGCCAGTGCCGGTGTTCAAACTCCAGGAGAGAGAAGAAGGAAATTTTCAAAAAAAAGCAGAGTGAAAGTTTGAAAGTAATTAGTATGCACTAATTAAGAATAATAATAACAACACTTTGAATTGGTGCCTGGAATGAGAGTTGGTTCGGGCCCCTTGCCAAACCCCAGGTCTACGGCTGCTGCCTTGGAGGTTGTCATGCATCCATTTGGAGATATGACAGTGATGGTCTGTTTTGAAACATTTAATTGCTGGCATTGTTTATTAAAAGAATTTTATAGCCTTGCATAGACATCTAATTTCACACAGCATCTGCTATTGATGTCACGGATTAAGTATTTAGAAGAGAAAGAAAAAAGTAAACGGAGAAAATAAGGATACATATGCACTGCATTGCTGTGGAGGGACAAAAGAGTACCGCTTGTACAGTCGACACCCGGGAAGCCGCCGCCCCAGCGATCAGACGTGCGCCGTATTTTGCCAGGTATCCTGGGTTGTCACTTCTGCCGTCACCACCTGCGATCGTTTTCTTCCTCTTTTGCGCTAAATAATCAGTGACAAGATTCTGGTTTTTTCACCCTTCACTCATTTATTACTGGCTCAAGACCTTTCTTTCTCTAGCTCCAGTGTGAGAACCTGAGAGTTTTCTGCTTCCGAGTCCAGGGCGGACGTTTTGCGAATCGTTAGCTGGGCTACGTACAGATACAGGCATTGACAACGCGTGTGACTGTCTGCTTCGGGAATGGCTTTAAAAGGTGCAGACTCCTAAAACTCATGCTGCTAAAGACTTGGGGGTCAGCCAGGCTCTCTCTAGAGTCCTCTTGGGAGTGTAAATTGTCACAAACTTCCTGGAGGCAATTTGGCATGAGTCTTCTTACCATTTAATCCAATAATGACAGCTCTAAGAAGCCATCCCAGCAAATGATCAGCACCTACCACCTAGCAGAGGCTCCACCATGTGAAGGAAGTGGAAACAGAAAGGATGAAAGGCAGGGGACGGATGTGGCTCCCATATGGAGGGACCCGGGCTCGATCCCTGGGACCTCCCAGTAAAAAAAAAAAAAAAAGGAATGAAAGGCACAGTGGGAGCTGTACCTCTGCATTAACCCTCCACCAATGGATGTGATCCACATGCTTAGTGAAAGGGGCATCGCTAGATTGCAATGGGATGTTATGCAGCCATCAAAAAGGAAGTTCACTGAATTTCTAATGAGACAATGATATGGATAAAATGTAAAGTGAAATAAGAAGGATTAAAAACTTTGTACACTATGACCACAAAACATATAGGATTGAAATTATAGGTGATTTTAAATTTATTGTTTATACAGCTCTACATTTTTCAAAATCTCTACAATGAACATGCATAATGTGTGTGTGTGTGTGAGGGGGGGAGAGAGAGAGAGAGAGAGAGAGAGAGAGAGAGAGAGAGAGAGAGAGAATATGAGGTATTTTAGATATGGGTGAAGAAAGTAAAATATTCTTCAAAAAGATCAGTACGCAAGCTAAGTATAAAAAAAGTCACATCCCCTGGATTGTGTTCTCTTGCAAGCGATGCTGGATTTTCATTAGAGTCTTTCACGGAGAGAAGGCAGACCCTTTATCTATTGTTCCTTGCAGTATTCACCTGATCCCAGTTATTCGTAAGGCAAATGTGACGTGGGGTTGAAGCACTGTCCATGCAGGCTGGTTATCTTCATGGAATACCATGAGTTTCCATTCCTGACCCAGGTCGGGCTGGTGCAGCTCTGACAGTAAGACAAGGCTGAGGATACCTCTGATTTAGGATGGAGTATTGTAGATCTCCCGGGACTAGCAGCTTAGACGTCACCTGGAAGCTTGCTGGAAATGCTGCATCTCGAGTCCCACTCAGACCTATTGCATCCAGATCTGCTGTCGATCTGATCCCCAGGTGTGTCATGGGCATGTTCAAGATTGAGAAGCTCTCCTGGGGAAGGTGCTTTGGAAGAGTTGATGATGGGCTTGTGATGCTGGGGAGAATGCACATAATTACCAGCATCCCATTGTGGGAAGGGGAGTTTGGTGGTCATGGAGATTGATTTTCTGCATGAGGCAGGAGGTTAACAAATACCCTTTCCCGAGTGTGACGGTGTCTGCCTCAGGCTCATTTAATTGGCCATGAATTAGGTGGGCTGGAGGTTGGTGTCCCAGGTGGGCTCCAGAGCCAGCCCAGTGGCCCCAGGTGCCCAAAGCTGCAAAGGCAGATGCTGCAGGGGTGCAGCACCCATGGGCTTCTCTGGGAGCCCTGCTCACCTTTGAATGATGGAATCGAGGCAATTCCTCTATTTTGAGGTCTCTCTCTCCTTGGCCCTGATCATATGCTTAGGATCGAATGCATTGTCACTCTAATCACCCAAAGCAAACCCACCTGTGAATCCAAAGGTAGGCTGGGTGGTTATCTAGACCTGGCTCATCTATTGAAGAAAACCAGAAAATGAGAAAAATATGGACAATCTATGGGCCTTTTACAAAGCTCAAATGATTCCATTTAAAGGGCTGTTCTTTAAGTGAGGCTAAGATCTTTTTACCCTTTTACTGCTAACAGTTTATGTTGTTTATGAAATGATGGATTTTTAATGTCCCAGCAAAAACTTAGTTGGAAGCAAAACTATGCATGTGAATTAGCTACTCACCATCTTTAACTTCTCTTGGTTTTCTGAAGGACCTGTGCATTTGAAATAAGTGGAACTTTCATTGTGGAGGTCCATTCTAGCCTTCGAGCACAAAGCCAGCCATTAAATGGGAGTAGACATGTGGCATATGCCTAGAGAGCAGGCAGTGTGCCCACTCACAACCCTCACCTCCACCTGCACCCTCCAGATTTCATGAGCAGCAGGGACCAGGCTGTGCACTGAAAGGCAAACAATCCTTGACTTCAGCAGTAAAAATGGGAAATGATGTTCTATCTCCATCTATTATAATCTGGCATCAGCATCGGGCTCCCTACCCTTTGGGAACTAAGCAGCCCTAGCCCAAATGCACCTCCATTCCATTCTGTGGGACCTCAGCCCCCACAAATCCCAGGTGGGCTTGGAGCTTGGGTTCTGGTAGCCACTGTTATGGGCTGAATTGTGCCCCGCCCCTCCTGCCCCAGAAAAAAGATATATTCAAGCCCCCACCCCTGGTCCCATGATATGACCTCATTTGGAAATAAGGTCCTTACAGAGGTGATAAGGCCAAGCTGGGTTAGGGTGGACCCTAGCCCACTGTGACTGGTGTCCTTATAAGAAGAGGGAAATTTGGACCCACAGAGAGACAGACATGGGGAGAAGGTCGTATGACAACAGAAGCAGAGGTTGACGTGCTGCAGCTGCAAGCCAAGGGACACTAAGGGCTGCCCACAAGCCCCAGAGCTGCAAGAGGCAGGGAAGACTTCTCCCCTCCAGGTTTCAGAGGGAGCACGGCCAGAATTGTGGACTTCTGGCTTCCAGAACAGTGAGGCAATAACCTTCTGTTGGCTGAAGCCCCGCAGATGGTGGTACTTTGCTGTGGCAGCCCTAGACACAAAGACAGTCCCCCTTGCCATGTTTCCTGGCTTCTGCCATCTCTGAGTTATTTCAGTGTAGATTGCGCCGCTCTCCGGCACACAGCCCTCGGAGCTCTGCATCCTTGTCCCCTCACAGCCACGGCCTCCTGACATGCGCCCTGGGGGTCTCGCCTGCCCCTTGAGCAGCTTAGCACTGCCTTGTCCTTAGCAGACACTGTGCTTTCACTAACCTGTAGCCAGATGTCGAGATCATAGAAATCTGACCCTGGCACATCACTGTTAGCAAGAGATCACTTGTGACACCCCACCCCTGGCAGTGGTATGTTGCTGATCAGGACTGGGCTGGGGACTTGCCCCTTCAGCTGGGGTTGGCCTCTGATGAGCTGTGGTCACCTGGCCATGGCAGGGAACTTGGGGTTGGGACCTGTGGCTACCATGGAAATTAGCCCTTCAGTCACCGAAGCTAGCAGTGGCTCCCGTCTTGAACTTCCCCAGAGCTACCCATGCTGTGAGCATGGCTTACTAGGTCAGCCTTCGTTGGCTTCCTGTGGATGAGCAAGTGGAGCTATCGTCCACATTGGTTGTATGTTGCATTCCCACAGATTCGGAAGGCGATGCGGATCCTGCGAGAACATGACTTCGGCTTTTCGGCTTCGGTTTTCCCAGGGCAACGTCTGCGTTGTCATCGGCATCTTTGATGATCACAGCGGCTCATCACCTTTTTCACTCACATGGGCTTCGATGTGGGAAACTGTTCCCCATTCCTCAACGTCCCTGTCAGGGAGAATAATGTCACACCACAGCACACCGCCCAGGATGCAAGTGCCTGGCACCGAGACAGACCCAAGGAATCTGCGTGTGCAGCTGCAGCTGGCTTGTAGGAGACGACGCGCAATTGCTCAAGCTTATTGCTAAGCGTTTTAAAGCCTGCGTTCTTGCGGTTTCCATCCCTTCTCTCTGGGAGGGATTTTATTTTCCCTGCGTATCCATTTTCCATTGTGCTCATGGCACAGACAGAAGCACGCGAGACCCGTAACTTAATCACACACACCTTGACATTTCATTCCAGAATTAGAACGTCCCTGAGGCTTATGCCAGGGAACAAGACAACCCGCTGGATGCATGTTAACAGGTGGCCTCCATTGTGCCTGAGGGGCGATTGTTTGGGAATCCACATGGACGAGCCGGTGCCTATTCCAGTTCTGGGGTTAAAAAGATGAATAAAGGCAGGAGAGAGTGACGTGTAAACACTTAGTGTGCAATCTGTAAGTGTATGTACAAAATACTCTGGGAAAAGAGAAGGGAGCAAATGAACTCTGCTTGGGGAGGGTCAGAGTTGGGGTGCAGTATAATTAGGTCCCTGAAGGATAGGACTCGGGACAGGATGTGCTGCAGTGACAAGCAGCCCCCAGATCTCAGTGACTTGAAATGCAGACTTGATATCTCCATCTCATGACATTTCTGGTGAGGGTCAGGGTGGGGGGCTCTGCTCCACCCAGGGCCTGGGCTGATGGAGTGCCTCTTGGTGGTGCTATGCCAGGGAAGGAGGTGGATCGGACACAGGCTCTGAACAGTTGCTGCCTGGAAGCACACACCACTTCTACTGCTGTGTCACTGGCCAAAGCAAGTCTCATGGCCAAGGCTACTTACAGCATGGGAGGACTCTCACCAGGTGTCCCTGAGGGAAGATGAGCTGCCTGAAGATGACCACAGGGAAAGGCATCCCACCAGCAGGAACAGCACATGCAAGTTCATAGAGCCAGGAGACTGTGGCTGCAGATTGGTGAGGTCAGTATCTGGCTGGGGGGAGGAGGGGCTTGCGCTGGAAAGGCGTTGGGTCCAGAGAACAGGCATTTTGGAAGGATTGATGTGCTTCCTTGTAACATGGTGACTTTTCCTCTGACAGCATCATTTGCACACCCACCAGGTACTAGAAGCTGAGAGCAGATCCATAAGAAATTCAATACGGAACCTTTGTCAGGTGTCTCAGGTCCCCACAGCTGCTGTGACAAAGGACCACAAACTTGGGGGAGGGTGTGTGTTTAAAACAATAGACATCTCTTGTTGCACAGTTCTGGAGGCCGGAAGAGTGGAAAACAAGGTGTGGGCAGGGCCGCGCTCCCTCTGAAGGCTCTAGGGAAAAATCTGTATCAGGCGTTGCTTCTGGCTTTTGGTAGTGCCCGGCCATCCTTGGCATAACTCCATCTCTGCATCTAGCCACACAACCACCTTCTCTCTGTCTGCTGTGTCTCCTCTTCTCTTCTTGAAAGGACACCAGTCATAGCGGACCAAGGACCCATCCTACACTGGTATGACCTCATTTTAACTCAACTAAGTCCATCTGTAATGACTCTATTTCCGATAAGGTCCCATTCTGAGGTCCTGGGAATTAGGACTTCATCGTATCTTTTAGGGGATGCACCTGACCCCATAACAAAGGAGTAGAGTGGGCAGGAAAAATGGCATCTCTGCTCACAATGCACTTTCAGCGAGGGGCTCCTCCCAGGTCAGAGCTAGCCTGGTTACATCCTTGTGTCCCAGCCCTGTCTGGCCTGGGCAGGTTCTCAGACCCCAAAGTGAACACTCACCCTCGAAGACTTGCCCCTGCCCAACGATGTGTTCAACTAAATCACTTGAGCTTCTTAATCTTAGCATCGATCCAAAGAAGTTACAGCAGGCTGGTCTGGAATGATTAGCTATGGCAACAGACATAGGTTTTCTTGCACAGGTAACAGTCCTGCAGAGTATTCTGATCGGTGGGGTGAGCTCCTGTGTGGGAGACTGAAGGCAGCTCCAGGGAAGGCCACTGACATCCAGGTTAACTGGAAGGGGCCAAGCACAGAGGGCACGTGTTTACGTGCCAAGTCACAAGTGGCCTCACTTCTGCTCACACTCCATGGCAGAGAATGTAGCCATGTGGGCACATTCAAGTGCAAGGGAAGCTGAGAAATGTCATCTCATGTGTGCCCAAGGAAGGGGTGGTACTTCAAGCCTTTAGAAGTGAGGAACACTTGGACTTTGAGGGCTTAATTCAGGACACAGAGTATTCTGGAACTTGTTTCCTCCTTCCCTACCTGTTAGGAAAACAGCAAACTGGACCATGCATTCCTGAGGAACTGGATATCACTTCTTGGGGCAATGTTGTCAAGATTAAGAGGAACATGGTTCCCTTGAGACTAGGCCATGTTCTCCCTCAGGAATGGCACGGCCTACAGGAAGAGACTGTCACTGATATTTAAAGCCATTCCCTGCCATTTGGAGTGACTCATCTCTATCTGAGCAAGCCATGGGGGAAGAGCTTCCTTGCTCTTGAAGTCATCAATGCCAATTCCAGTGTGCACCTGGTGTCGTGTTCCTAGCACCCAAGAGGACTCAGCATCACATCACCAACAACGGTGACTCAGGCCAGTTCCCATGGTCCATGCCTCAGTCTAGTCTCTCAAGGGAGCTACATCAGCATACATTCATATTACCACACTAGCTGAGAATCGACACTTGGCTTTCTGTGCAGTGGTTGAGAGCTTGTGTCTTTATAGAGCACAAAGGCTTGCTCTCTTTGTGGAGTCTAGTTGGATTTATTTCAAATATCTGTTGTTTGTGTTGGAAAGCAACTGAGCTTGGGGTTCTCCCACATGGCCTCCTGTGTCACAGAGACTAGCTATCTGATTACAGTGGGGAAGGTAAGCGTGATAGCATTACCTGGGTTTATACACATTGTCACTTGTCCAACATCTTCAGAATTTCATTGAATATAATCATGTTAAAGCAAAATGTGTTTAAACTGCTAATGTACTGGGTCGTTGACTTTAACGATGTTCTCAATACTACATTTAATTATTGTACAAGCTCTTCAAGATCACATTTCCTGGGATCCATTGGAGTTATGTTAAGTATGCCTCAGCAGATAAAAATAAATGAAATAACTCTTTAAAAATCTGGGAGATATGGATGGTGCTCTTTACGGTGGGGGGAGGAGTTGTTCCGTGGTGTGTGTGCTCATTCAGGGCACATAGTCCTGCTGACAAAGTGCTCTTAAACTCTTCTCGGAGGAAGTATGGAAGCACTGGAAGCAGGTGGCACCTGGCATCGCAGAGAGGAGGTGCTCCCAGCAGCAGCCTGGGCTCTCTAGGGAGTTGCTGCTGCTGCTTCTAGATGGACTCTGAGGAACCCATGCCATCTTCTAGATGAGAGAGGCACCTGAGCCCAGCCCAGCTGGTTCCCTGTGTCAGGGCCTGGTGGGAAATGGGATGAATTCAATCTGAATAATTTGAGGTGGGTTTAGCAAAGGGATTATTTACCAGGTGTGGGTGGATGTGGGGAACCCACAAGGGAGAGCACAGGAGAGAGAGGGAGGAGAGGGAGAGAGGGAGGAGAAAGTGGCCACTCTCCTGACCACAGAGGCTGTGGGGAGCTCAGCAGAGGCGAGGTAGGGTCTCAGCCTCTGCCAGCAGGTAGAAGAATAGAGTGAAAGGGCTAGAGGTGGAAAGGAACTCCGTGAGAGGCATTACACTAACTGGTCTTTTCAGCTGTCACTGTAGAGGGGTAGAAGGTTGAGCAAAGGTTTATGGATCCCCTTTTAGCTTTTGTGTAACCAGATGACCACAAAGTTAATGGCTTAAAACGACGCCATATTGTCCTCTCACAGTTTCTGTCAGTCAGGAGATTGGGCTTAGCTGGGTCATCTGTAAGGCTGCAATTAAGGTGTCACTGCCAGGCCTGTAGTCTCATCTGAAGGCTCGACTGGGGAAGGACCCTCTTCCCAGCTGACGTGGTGGTTGGCAGCATTCACTTCCTTCCAGTAGAGGACTGTGAGTCAGTTTTTCTCTGGATTTTGCCTCGAGGCCACCTTCTGCTCCTTGTCCCATGGCCTTCTCCCACTGTCTCACACAGCTTGTGTGAAACAAGCTCACAGTATGGCAGCTTGCTTCTTCAAAGGCAGCAAGGAAGAGAGTCTCTCAGCAAGACAGAAGTGACAATCTTATGTAACATGATCAGTCCACATAATCATGTGCATCCTGTCACTTTGTCAAATTCCACTGGTCAGAAGCAAGTCACAGGTGGCGCCCGTACTCCAGAGGAGGGGCTTCACCAGGAGGTGATGCGTGGCCGTTATCTTAGAATCTGTTCCCCATGGATCCCAAGACATACATGTCAAGTTATGTCATTTTTTTTTAAACTAAGAAAATTCAATATCCAATATGTTTTTAAATAACTGTCCTCTCTTTTTTCTTAAAAAAAAACAAAAAAAAAACCCAAATATTTCCATCGAGTAAGGGGCCTGTTGATTCAAAAGGTCTATCTTTAAGTTGTGATATCAAAATCCACTTGTATTTCTATAGGAAAAAGAGTCATGGAGAAATCTCAGAAGTGTGTTGAGAACCCCCTAGAAATTCCACAGGCCTTAGTAAAAGTGAAAGAAAGGCATTTTCAAAACTGAAGTCTTATTCCATGGAAATGGAAATGGCTGCTGATGGGAAATTATCATGGTAAAAGAGAGGTTTGGTCTTCGTTACAAAAATATTGTTTTAGATTTATAACAGAAAAAAATTAAAATTATCAAATAACTTACAAAACTCCCCAGAATATGTCTGTGAACCCCTGGCCTTGGCCACTATTATGAGAAAAATATTACTTCAAGCCATAAATCTCATTGTACACAACTCTAATGTATCAGATTTATAGAGATAATAGCATTTATGTTTCTGAATATGTTAAAAAGAATTATGAACAAGTAGTTGATTTTTGGCTTAACGTCATCTAGATTGAACATAATATATAATAAATACCATGGCTGTCACCATGGGAAGACCATGGGAAAGAATTTGGATAGTAACTAGATATTTTGGTAGTTATTTTAAAAACCGAATTTAAAGCATCTGTCTATATGCTTTTATGTAACTAGATACTATTGTGATTAATTAACTCTCTAATTTTTCAACTTCATCTGAACTTTTTAATAAAACATATTCATTATTTTCTCAGCTATTTGTTTCATGCATCTGCATGTTGTGTGAGTTAAACATATTAATTATGATAAATAAAAGATAAGAGAAGCAGCAGGTATTCCCTCCTGTGTTCCACAAAGAATTTAATTCTTCAAATTTTACTGGCTCGTTTGGTTCCCACTGGGCCTGCGTCAGGCTCTGTGCAAACATCCTGGATGTTCTCCCAAACATGTGTGGCCATTTGTCCTGAGAAGTTTGGGGATCTGGGTTTGCCACTGCTAGCCTATCCATTCTGTGACCCCCGGGACCTAAACAGATTTCCATGCAACTTTGAGCTCCAGGGAAAGGGAAGCCTTTGCAAAGGGAGTTTGCTTGTCTGGAAGGGAGCTGTCCCCAAACTTTCCAGATAATGGGGAGAGGGAGAAGACAGGAGAGACTCGGCTGGTCTCTGGCTCCAGGTCTCTCACTGGAATTCTCTGGGCAGCCTCCCTGGGTCCACAGGGGCTTCTATTCCATCAGGAGCTTGCTGTAGAGAGGCTCATAGGCTTCTTCCCTATGCTGACAGCTCCACGTTCTATGGTTTCAGGACAAGCTTGGGGTCTTTCCTCTTACAAGCTTTGCATTTAGAATGGAAACAGACAAGCAAACAAAAAACTGCAGGAGAACGTGTAAGCAAAAAGCATGTTAATTATTTGTTTGCATTTAGAGATCCTAGTCCCAGGGGACTGTTGGCAGGAAAGCCTCAGCATGGTGCTTTGAGGACCCATAGAGAAAAGCCCTCTGGGAAAGCTGATGGTCTGTGGCTTAACCCATTAGAGAGGAGATGTTTGAGAGCTGAAAAGCTCTCCGCATGGATGGGAGTTGAGATGCCAGCTCCTCAGGGCCACGGGCTCCCTGGTGTGGTCTGTGTACTACCAACTTCAGGGGGTGCTGTGGAAGTGACTACGATGTGCATGGCGCCCTCTGGAGGTGAGCAATGGGACACCCTGTAGCATCTGAGGAGGGGAAAGCAGAAGCTAGAAGGGGGCTGGGTCACACCACTTGGACTGAAGGCAAGGAAGCACTGGGCTCACTCAAAGCTGGGGATTGGGATAAGATCTGTCTGGGAGATGCTGGCTACACTTGACTTTCAGCTCCCCAGAAGTGGGAGCTGTGGGACGCTGCCCAAGGCCCCTTTGGTTGGAGGCGCTCATGCCCCAGCTTGAGTCCCTCCCCAGGAGTTAAGGTTAAGCCCTTCGTGGGGGCGGCTACATCCAATGCTGGTCATTGAGGGCCTACGGTGGCCTGAAGCCCTCACTCCATGTGGACACCTCTGAAGGAAGAGCTGTCTGCACGAGTCAGGGTTTTCTAGGGAATTAGAACTGACATGCGATATCTCTAAATATTATGAGATTTTTGTAAGAATTGTCTCACACGGCTGTGGGGATGGGCGAGTCCAAATTCCATAGACCAGGCAACAAGTTGGGAACTCCAATGAAGGTTTCTGATGAATTTCCCAGGAGAAACTGGCTGGCTGAAGTAGAGATGGAAATTCTCCCTTCTGACTCCTGAAATTATCACTTCTCTTTTTCAAGCTTTCAACTGACTGGGTGAGGCTTCTCTCATTGTTGAAAATAATGTCCTCATTTGATTGTAGATGTCAGCCATAGATGCAATCAACTTACTAGTGATTTAAGTCTTGGAAATGGCCAAAAAACTGGACACCAAAACTTGTCCAAGGTGACACATGAACTTAATCATCACACCACCCCTGCCCAGGGAGCCCCTGGGCATCCTCTGCAGCTTCTGTGGTAGCTGCGATGTGCTCCACCTCCCCCTGCTCAATCCTGCTTCTCCTGGGCCTCCTACTTGATGCTGAGAGCTGTCTGCAGGGTCACTGAGCCTGTTTCTGGGGAAATCTGACCTAAGACGTCTTCCTAAATAGGCCTGACCCAAACTCCAGCTTTTTCTCCACCTTTAAGCCTTTGTTAGGGAACAGCCCCCTTGCTCTGTTTTCTTCTCTCAGCTTCTGCCTCTCTCCAGCCCTCCCCACTCCCAAAGCCTCTAGACTTTGGGTTTGTGGCTGCCCAGGGTTTTTTTTTAAGATGCCTGGATTATAGCAGGGGAAGGACAAGGAAACAGTGTTCTCATGGATACGGCTGGGGTCTTTGCTTAGAGCAGGTCATGTCTAAGAATTCTGCGAATTCAGGACTTCCAGAGAGGAGGGGTAAATAGCAGCTCACATTCACAGATACATTTGAGTTTCAAATCTACTAAATTATTTGGTGCTTTCTCTTTTTTCCACCTGTCCTATGCTTCTTTTTCTCTCATTCCCTGCCTTGCACCAGATTGACCAAAATTTTCTTTTTGGTTGAATTTTGTCATTTTTTTCCACCTTTATTTGGAAGTCTCCCAGATTCTATTTTTAGGGTTTGTTCTGGGAATTATAATATGCCAACTCGACTTACTAAAATTTAAAGTTAATCAAAATCTCTTTCCTCCTCTCAGAAAACACAAAGAATTTCAGATACATTAACTTTCTCTGACGCTTCTCTCCTGTTTGCTATTTTGATCCTCTCCTGCTTTATGAGCACCAAAAGACATTATTATCATGAGATCATTTTCATTTCTCAGTAAGTCATTCCTGAATTAAAAACATTTTTAAAAGTTTCTTTTAAAATATTATACTTTCTTCAGTTTTCTGCAGTTTTACCTGACTTTTTTAGAAATGTGTTGCTTTTTGTTTTCCTGTGTGGATTGACTGGTCTCTTGAATCTGTAGTTAGTGTATTCCACTGATTTTAAAAAGTTCTCATCCGTTAGTATTTCAAATATTTCCCTGCATTTACCCCTGCATTTACCCCTCTGCTTCAGGGACTTTGGTCAAATATATATGTGGTTGTCTCACTATATTCTCCATGCCCCTGACCCTCTCTTCTGAATTGCCCACCATTTTTTGGTTGTGCTGAATTCTGGATGGTTCTTTGCTCTTCTAATTTACTAACTCTCTCTTCTACTGCATACACTTGGCTACCAAATGTGTCAATTGATTTTGTTAAATTTTCAGTTATTGTGTTTTTTATTCCTAGACACTCTAATTGGTCTTTTTTCTATTCTCTGTAGATTTTCAGGTTTTTGGGTTTTTTACTTATTACTCTAAATATACTTAAAAATATATATATACTTAGTGCAGTAAAGTCATCATCTCTGTCTAGTAATTCTAACACTGACGTTTGTGAAGGTTGTTTCTGCTGTAGTTATTTCTGCTCTTTCTTACTTACAATGCTTGATTTCCTATGTGTCCTATTAACATTTACCATAAAGAGTGAAGCACTGTGTCCCCTTCAGAGAGGCTCTGTGTTAGTTTCTGCCAGATGCCTGCTGGGGACCAGCTCAAGCCCCACTTTTTTCTCAAGCTCCCCCAGCCCCTCTGGGCTCCGTGAACCTGAAGTGCTTTTTCTTTCCATTTCCTTTGCTTTCTATGCTCAGTTCCAAGGCAATCTCTCCTCTGGTTCCCTGGGATGGGGTGAAGGGTGGAGGCACTGGTGTTCACCAACCCTGGGTGTGCTGCTCTCTCATTCCCTGACCTCTGAAGGCCAAGAGTGCGTCCAGCCCAAGAGTGTGGGCTCCGCAGAGGCCACTGGGTGGCCCGTTGCTCCTACCCCTCAAGGTAGTATCAGAATTTGGACTGGGGGTTCTCTCCTACCTTTTCAATTCTTTGCTCTTAAGATGATGCTTTTGAAACAATTTTTGAGCATTTTTCATTGTTTTCAGTGGCAGGGGTGATGCAAATAACTTAGCCCCTCTTACTGGAAACGGCGTCTTTCCTATTGATCTTGCCTATTGCTGAGATCATGCTTTAATTCTGGGAATGGCTGCCTTTCATTTTTAAAAGATAAATAATGCAAGCCTATTCTCTATTACTATCACGCATAAAACATTGCCTTTTGATTTTTTGGTATGAACCAGGAAGCCATTAATTCACTTTAGTCTTTTAAGCCCTTCCCCACACCCACATAAAGACATTTAATGCTGCAGAGGACAAATCTGAGGCCAGTCCAACTTTACTTTTTTTGTAGCAACATCTTTTCCTTTTTGCTTTTGCTTTTGTTTCCTGCCTGGATGCTTGCCATATGTTTTTATTAATCCTTTAAACTAAAGACTTTCATCAGTCTATGTCTAGGAGGTTTTTTCAAAGTGGAAATCTAATCAAATGGTGACAAACCATTTCAGACTTTGGATTCCAGCTTTTTTTTTCCCCCCCTTCTCAAGGAATTTTATTCTGCATCTGTTCCATTTTTTCTGGTCTCTTCATCAGGAGCACTGATCACCTACACGTTGGACTTCCATCCTCTGCCCTTCATATCTATCATAATCTCTCTCACTATTTTAATTCACTTGTTCCTTTCTTCTGCATTCTCGTTCCTCGCAAGGTCATCAGTCCCTTTCCCACCTGATCAGGTGTTTTCCTGAGGTGCCAATGTCCTCGTTTAGAGCCTCTGTTCATGTTTGACTTGCCATCGACATCATTGCTTTCCTTTAATTCTTTCCTCATGGCGCCATGTTAATTATTTATTGTCTTTCAGCCTGTTGGTGATCCTCTCACCCTTCATCTCTTATTTCTAAAAGGTTTTCCTCTTATTTCTTCAAGAAAAAAATTTGAGGCCTTAAACAGGTGCTGCCCAAACTTTACTAAAACCAGTTTTTGTAAGTTTTTGCACACAATTTTCAAAATTGCCCTTTCTCTATATCTTGAATACGCCTTGGTTTTAATGTCAGAGAATCACTGGGTTTTGTTTTCTCTTCCCACATTATTGAATGAGTGAGGTCTCTCCAGTTTGGGGAATAACCACAAAGAGATTGAGTGGATCCCCCCTTCCCAGGTGCTGCTAAAATGCCTGTCTCATATATGGGGCCCCATGTTACTGGGCGGAAGTGTGTTCTGAGGGGTCAGCCACCCCCACGGCAAGGGAATGGTGAGGGAGCCCTGGCAATTCCAGCAGGTGGATTCCTTCCTTGAGGGTTTCATCCCTCTGCTCATCCACTCGACGTTTCCTCCTCCAGGACTGATTTAGCACCGTCTCTGCACAGGGCCCTCCACTGGGTGCTGAGCTTGGAGATAAGGTAGGTAAGGCTGCTGACTGCGTGGAGCTTGTATTACAGTAGAAGAAACACATCTTAAATGACTCGTTGCATGATTCAGTTCTCTAGCTGGATAGGCCGTGAGAGCTTCTACCTCATGGACTGGCCTTTAGTAGCCAGCCCTCTGCTCTCTGCTGTGTCTTCTGCTCCTTGGACAAGGCATGGATTCCTGATGGAGAGAGGATTCCTTCAGTGGCATCTTTGTGCAGTTATATTCTCCATGTAGCCCCAGGGGGGGATTTCTCTCCTCTGCTGGATTTCTGCTTGATGGAGCTGTTGAATGAAATAGTGGTTGTTCCAGTGGAGACTACTTTCAGAATTCTGGAACGAAAAAGAGTGGAGGACTGTGGTGGGTGCCATGTGGAAGGATTCTCAATGGCATGGCATTCCTTCAGTTAACACATTTGTGCTAGTTCTGCCTGGAAGTTTATGAAATGAAAACCCCCTCCTTTACTGTTCTAAAGATAGATTTCCTAGCATGATCAGCTCTCCTTTCTGGCATGATTTTTGGACGCATGTTATTAACAATGCCAATGAAAGTGGCACTCCCTCCCCTTACTCTATGTTTTGGCAATGACTTCGTATTGGAACAGGGAAGATCTATTTTTCATTTAGATGCTTTACACTTGGCGGTTCTGTGAGGGCTTGCCCTGGCCCTCACAGATGTTGTTATTTATGCTGTACAAATTACACATTTTGAACCAACATTTCTTTGCACCTAGTGGTCTCCACTCTCAATATGCACGTTTTCATGTCAGATCCAATAGCAAATCTTTTTGTTTGCTGAGAATGTTTGGAAAAATGCTGTCCTAAAATGTATTTGCTGGACCACCATGCTTTTTTGTTACTTTATGTGTAGACAGAGCTTTAGGAGAAGACTGGGGGAGGGAATGGTGCATGATTCAAACCATGGGCCCTTGGTGAGCTGCCCAGGTCCGGGGGTCCAGGATTTGAACGGGGAAGGGAAGGCCGTGTCGTTGGACACGGCTTCTTGGTGCATCATTTTCCATGACTGTGTAGAAGACAGGGAAGGGGTGGTTGAGGTAAATGTTCATGGGGCGTGGCATAGTTTGGGGGACCTCTACCTTTCCTACATTAGCTGATGGCTCATGGCTCAGAATAAAATGGGGAGCAATGAGTTGACCCCTTGTGCCCATAGTACCTGGGAGGAGGAGGTCTCTGCTCTGGTGTCCAGTTAGTGTCCAGCTCTGGTCCCTGGAGGCTGCACCCTTGCCATTGGCCGACTGGTTTCTCAAAGGTACATGGATGAGTGAAACACACTGTCCTTTGGATCTTTACCTAACATCTCTAGCCTAAGTCAGAAGGTGTGTATGTGTGTGTGTGTGTGTGGGGGCTTGTCCAAACCCTGACACCCTCTGCTGCTTGGCTTTGGCCAGGGGGCTTCTATGGTCCCCTTGGTTTCACCTTCTCTGTCTACAAAAATAAGCTAGTTGGTAGGGTAACTTCTTAAGATTTTACCTTTGAAAATGTCTGTGACTCGCCTTCCTTCCATTTTCTGGTCCAAAGGGAGTCATTTGAACTGTTAAATTTTTATCCCATTTCTTAACAAAAGATGTGGCTGAGACATATTTCTGGCATGTTCTAGATTTTGGCCAGGCTGAGTTTAGAGGACGAACCTGAATTCTTCACCTGGAGTCCTGGCTCAGCTGAAGCAACCCATGCCTAAGGGCTGTGGCATAGGGAGATTTGAATAGCAGAGAAAAGCACAAAAGGGATGGAAATTAAAAATGTGGAAAGCAGACAGGGATGGAGAGAAAGAAAAAGCAATTAAAGTCCAACCAGAGTTACACACAACCTACCTGCTCCCCAGGTAACGGGCTTTCGCAGTGCTGGGGAAATTTGCAGGCAACCATCTCACAGCAGAAGATTTGAAAAGCCATTAATTTTGGCATTATTTTTTCTGTTTCAAAACCAAAGTGAGGATTATAAACAGTTTAAAGAGCTTTAAAATGCTAGCGCCACTCATCAGAGACCCTAGAGAATACCCAGGAGAATATGAAAATGGACAAGGCTCTGTTTCATTCCTGAAAGCTTCCTGAACCTTCTGCTTTTTTCCTGTCTTGATGTTTGGTGCTTATGAAAGGCAATGGTCTCCTGAGCTTTCTCTAAGGGGCTTCCTTGGAAGGAAAGCCAGTTGGGTGAAGGAACAACCCTGACTTGAGTTCTTTCTGTGCTACTGATGGTAGGAAACCGACTTCTAGATTATCTCACAAACACATAGAAAACATAAAAAGAGGCAAAATTATTCAGAAGCATATAAATTATGTAGATGATGGAAAGCCTATGCAAAACATGATGTGTGCACATAATAGCATATTTCCCCAGGGACTAATTGCATCCTTTGGGTACCTTTTGAAGCATCTGAATATTCAGAAGAAAGCAAATTTATTGTAATTTGAAAAATACCACAATAAATAAGGCTGAAAGAATAATGCATATTGTACTGGAAACTCACAATCTGCCCATCTCCCTCAGTTTGACCAAAGCCCAGCGCTACCAAATGCAATCAAATCTTAGTACTCCAAGACATGGGAGTGCTGCCTTTTCCTCAGTGTTCTGAAGGACAAAGGAGCCAGAAGGGGGTTTCGTCTAGTGGGGGCTGGAGTTCAAGGAGCAAAGGGCAGAGGAGGCCAGAGGAGCAGGCCGAGCTCTGGGGCTCCCCTCTGAGTGTGGTCCTGGCTGGCAACACCTGCGAGCAGGATCTCCAGGTGCCCCAGACCTTCTCACCCAGAATCTGTGTTTTCACGAGAGAGCCCTGGTGATTTGTCCCCACACCCCAGTTAAGAAGCTCCAATGGAGACACGTGAAAGAACTGGGGAAAACTGTGGACATATTTTAAGCCAGGCCTGCATGGGCATTTTCTAAAGTGTTTAGTAGTATAAAATATAATATTTAATATCATTTTGCTTCGACAGAGGAGCAGCTCTCGCGGCCTCTGCTGGCTTCACGAATAGGCAATGGCTTTGCACAGCCAGTGCTATGTGCAGATTGTGGAATTTATTTGGGCAGTCATAATAAACAGACCCTAATCCTTGAAGAAGAGGCTGTTTTATTCTGAGCCATGAGCCGTGAGCTAACCTAGTGAAGGCTCTCCATATCTTGGAGAAAATGTCTGCTCGCTGAAGCCAAGAAGTGCACTTCTGGCGTCTGGGTTTCGGGGCCTTTGGTCACTGCCTGTGCTCCTTTTACACTTGTGGGGCCGGAGGGTGAAAGGCTGGCACTGTCAGCAACGGCAGCTCAGGCAGCCTAATTCCACTGCTTCTCCGATGGGAACTGGGGCAGCATAGCTGCGGCCCCAGATTATTGATGGCACGCTTTCTTAAAAAACAGAAAGGGCTGAAGCCATCTCTTTCCATCCCTCTAAGGATCCCAGATGTCCCCAAAGTAAAAAACTTGACTACTTCTTCCTTCCCAGTTGTGATGAGAAGAGGGATTAGTGGGATGTTAGTGGCAAAACCTCATCTAGGAAGTTATGAATGAATAATTCTAATTTCTTCCTGAGTTGTGGGAGATCAGTTTGTTTTACATAGAAATGCAATATGCTCTTGCTCTCTGTCTGCGATTAGAATTTCCCCCCCTACCTGGTATTTGTTTCATTATGGGATGAAATTTTGAGCTTGTATTTTTGGATATATTTCACCTCATGCATTTCAATGTCTATTTCTTCCAAATCTCCGCTTCTTGAGAAGACATCATTCCTGTCTTTTTTTCGGTATTAGCTTTTGAATGTGGAGAAGTAGGTGGAGATGCTTTCTTAAAGATTCTGGCTCTCATTCAAGTAGACACCCAACCATCTCATGAATGTGTTTGGAGGAATGTGCCAATTTTTAAGATAAATGATGGTGGCTTAGCGCTGCCAAGACAAATGGGATTGCCACGCCAGCCTCAGTCTCGCCTTGTTGATCACCACGTAGATGGAGTTCGCAGGGGGCCACGTGGGAGTGCTGAAAGCATCCTCTTCCAGAGGGCGCTCAAGGTCGCAAGTTCAGAGCTAATCTGGGCTTCTGAGGGAGTAGACCTGCCGGCTGGCGGAGGGGAATCTGACGGCTTTGGGGTGGGAGGAAACGAGGCGGAGAGAGCAGCGGGGGCAAAGGGGCCGGGGGCGGCGGGGTCTCTTGGGCTTTGCATGCATCTGGCGTGGCCAGAGCAGGGGGCGAGCGGCGTGGCACAGGCTCGTGTGCAGACTGGCCCAGGCTCCTGCACACAGACAAAGTCCAGCTGTGATGAGCCGATCTGTCGCTTTACAGTCAGGAAATCTGGAAACAAGGTGATTTGATTTCAGCATACCTGTTTTCTTTCTTCAATTTTACATCCACAAGGGTGTCAGGGAGTTGATGGGGTGCCACCTTTTTTGGTTCCTGGGGAATGTAAGGCGGTCTCTCTGGGACTGTGTGTGGATTCTCGGGTACGAAGGAGGGTCACGGAGAGGCCAAGAAGCCTGGACATGTGGGCAGGGGGCAGACCGGAGCAGCTGTTTGTGGAGGGGTTTTGCATAGAAAGCACCGTGATCCATGTTGCATTGTCCAGAGGTACATTATCCAATTTGTGGCTTCCCCAAATCTATTTCTTCTCCCATCGCACTCTTTGGCCACTGCCCTGTTCGTTAGCACCTCTGCCAGAGGAATGGGGAATTGGGAGGAGGCAGCTGATTTATATTTCAGCAGCAGAGTTGGCTCAGGGGGCAAAGCACTCTGCTAATGAAGACAAGGTCAAAGGTAGGAGCCCCAGGTGGGCCAGTTAGCTGGGCCGCCTTGGCTGGCCTGCGACTGGAGCCCCAGCCTGGCTGACTGGCCTGCGTGCGCATTTGTGCTGGTTGAGAATAGCGGGAAGGTCTTGGCATAAATCTGCTAGCACCACTGGAGGAAATGCCGGGGGCCGGGCTTCCCACCCTCTCCTGGCCCTCAGGACGCCACCTTGGTGGCTTCTGTTGGGCCTTGTGGGTGCGGCTGGGTGTGGTTTGCAGAATTCTTGTATTCTCAGTCACCACAGATGGTTGGGACTCTGTGGTTAAGTAGGTCTTTGTAAAGCGTTTCAATATTTAATAAGCTGTGTGCAGTGTGTATCCACCTGGACAGCCTGATTGCGTTCTCTCTCTGCCATTAACTTATTTCAAAATGATCCTGCCCTTTGCACTCGGATGGGAGAAATTTCATTTTTGGGGAGGAGGGGAGAAGAGGATCACATTTTTATATTTATGTATCATTTTATTGCAGAAGGGTGTATTTATTAAGCACTCACTGTATGCCAAGCCTTTTGCATGCATTAAGGGACTTACTGAGAATTGATAGATTCTCGAAAATGACTACATTGGCAACCTTTCTAGCATTGCAATACATTGGCTTTTGCAGGAAAATATAGATTTTGTTGATAATCATAGTGTGGTAATAAACACGTGAAAGATCTATTTCTGAGTTTGGGCCATGTAGCAGTCCTTGGTAGTTTTCGCCCAGGTTTACACACGTTGCACCAAAGCACAGTTGCCAAATCTCTGATGCCCAGACAGCACTTGCACACAGAGAAATTTGGCAGGAAAACAACACGAGGCAGGTTGAATGCAGTCACATACCTGGATGTTTAAAAAACCATCAGTAACTCTTTCGCCCCAACATGTTGTGTGCAGAGACACTTACAAGGTGAGTTGTCTTCTAAAAACGTCTTTTCCTTTTCAATTGGGTGATGCTACAATTACTTGCTGATTGCTTCAACTGCAAATAAACTGGGTGTGCTTCTTAAGGCACGGCCACATTGTGTACAACTTGTCCCTTGAGTCTGTAAGGAGGACAGGTATTCACCAGCCTCCTAAGGACCTGATAGCCATGGTTTTGATAATATGCAAAGGTTTCAAGAGTCTGTCTTTCAAGGGCTTAGGAAAGAGAGTTGACAAGTTTCATATTTAGGGGAAAAGCTTAACTAATCTGAGCTGTTGAGAAACTGTGTTACCAGCCAAAGGATAAAGCATGTTTCATGTGTCCTAAGTCACGAGTTACCATTGCACAGAGCTGGGGAGAGCCAGGCCCATTGCTGGGAGCTGTGGGATGAGATGGAGGCTGAGGACAGAGAGAGGAGACGGAAAGGTCGAGAGAGCACACTTCTGAGTCCAGGCCGCCTGGCTGGGCAAGGACATGGACTGTGACTGCCGCTTAGAAACTGGGTGCACCTAGCTAGAGTGAGCCTTAGGCCGTGTTGCGGGCCCTGCTGTTGGCTGCCCCAGGGGTCAATTTGCTGCCCACCCACCCACTTGCAGATGGCCTTCTTTCAGTCCAGCGTCAAGGTCAGCTTTGGTCTGACTGAATGACCCCAGACCTTGAGTAGGTGAGGCTGGAATGCAAGGCTCTCTGGTTCCACTTTGGCCAAGAGAGACCCCAGGGGCCCTATTTGGCAGAGCACATGTCCCGTAGCCACTGGTGCTCCAGAGCCAGAGAGAGTCATCGCTGTCCTTCCAGAAACCCTGGGCACTAACTGGGGGCCAGGCAATGAATTAAAATACGTGCAATCAGTGACTATATATGCACTCAGTCATGCTTCGTGCCCCTCCCCCATGGATTTTGGATCACAGAACAAGCCTGCAGCGCTCCGAGGGCTGGAGGAGTGAGGACAGAAATACAGCTCTCTTCAAGAACCTTTACCGATCAAAGGCTCACAAAGGAGCATGGCACCCACACACACCGTGCTGAGAGAGGGAAGGGAGACGGGTCATGTTTTCTTCCTGAAGGAGGGAAAGTGCAACAAAACCTTCAACAGAATTTCCATTTCTCTTTCACAGACATTTTTTTCCCATTAATTTTTTTCTCCAGGGAGGCAGCACGTGTGGGCAAAGGGAAATATGTAGGGGAAATAGCCTGGCTGAGATTAAACAAATCTCTGTTGCTGTGTGTCCATCTGCCCGTCCATCTGTGAATAACCTGTAATTATTAATAATATGAGTGATGTCATGAAGATGCTGGCAAGAATACAGAGCCCCAGAGACCACTCTGGAACCAGCCAGCACAGGACAAAGGCCGGGGAATGAGCAGCCGTGTTTGCACTGGAGCCGAGGGTAAATCTGGCTGGCTGGCTCGGGCCGCGCCTGCCAAGCCCTCTCGGCAGTAGGACTGGAGCATATTGGGTTTTCTCATAAACTTCCAATGAGATCAGATTGGCGGCATCTCAAAGGAACACCTCTTATATAAAAAAAGGTTGAGTACACAATCCAGGAAAAAATGTCATTAAAAGGACACATGGTGCTGAGTCGGACACCTTTAAATTTACTGGAGGTTGAGTGTTTTAAAAAAGCATTGGAGAGACTCATCCAAGAAGATGACAAAGGGGGGTAAAAATATTAGAGACATTTCCCCCGAGCCCTTTTTTTGTTTTCCATGAACATACTCTTGAAATCATCTGGAGGTAGGAAAAGAAAGAAAAGAAATTCTCAGTAAGAGCCACCCCTTACAAAAGCCAGGATTCCAGCATATTCTGGAAAGAATTTCTATGATATTCCATATCAGTGGGCTGAGCTGAAGAGGGAAGCCAAAGCTCCATGGTTTGGCTGGGGAACTCTCCTATAGGACTATAGGACAGGTATGGGATGCAGCTTCCTGGGTGGGGGGAATCGCCAGGCACCGGCTGGGGGTGGTGCATAAGCCGCAGACCCCCGGCTGGGGGTGGTGCACAAGCCGCAGACCCCAGCGGGACTTCCACGGGGGATTCCAGCCTTCTGCATGGACTGCTGCAGAGGCAGAGGCTCTACAGCTCTTGCTCTGGTGCTATCCTCAGCTCCTGGAATAGAAGCACTTAGTAGGTGCTTGATGAAAATTTACTGAATGACTAACTCTGAAAGAAGTCTGTGGCAGGCGCCCAAGAGCACATCTGTGCCCGGGCAGAGTGCCTAGCCCAATTCTGGGGGCGGCTGGTCAAGGTCTGGCGGTGGTGGGATCAGGGAAGGAGAGGCACCGCCTCCAGGAGACGTGAACATCACGCCTGGCCCTCTGCTCAGGCGTAGAGCTTCCTGGGGCTGGGGCCTTGCACAGCACGCTGCCCGTTTCCAAGGTTCTCTGGGTGGTTACCTGGCAACCTCCCACATAAGTTCATCCCTTATGGATTGGGAAAAACAGCTGATCCCATTGCAAAACTTTCCATGTTTCAAAGAAAAAGAAGAGAAAAGCAGAAAAAGTACAAAGGGGGTGCTTACTCCTAGAATTGAGCTCTGATGGAAAATCTAAGATTTCAGCAAAGGGCCCTGATCACTCTCAGGGAGAGAGAAGAGCTGTGTGGCAGCTACGCCAAAAAACGGGAATCACCGATTCTGTCGGTGAACTAAGATTTTTCTTGGAAACATGAAAGTTAGGGTTGATGCTGTAAAACAATGGAAATTCCAAAATATATGCTCCTAATCATGATGATAATGCTAATAACAAATACAAAACTGAAAACAAGAACATTTAACTTTTATAGAAGTTTTGCCAGGCACTTCACATATATTTGTTTAATCTTCACCTCAACCCCACAAGTTAAATACCATTATTATCCTGATTTTATAGAGGACAAAATTGGGGTTTAGAGAGATGAAGAGATTCACCATGTCACAAGCGAGGGAGGTGGGGTTGAAAGCAGGTGATTCTGCATTTAAAGATCACGCTTTCTAGAACTGTGCTAGAATGTGGAAGGAATGAACAATGAGATAAAACTGTGAGAAAATATGACAAACACGGCACGTAGAACTCTGAGATACGACTTACTCATAATAGGAGCCCTGCAGGAGCTACAGAGTCAAAAGAAGAGTTAGTAACCAGAGGTTCTGGTTACGTCCTCCAACTTAAAATCAAGAGAACTTGGAAGAAGAAAAAGGGATGTTCCTGGTAGGTTAAATAGGAAACAGCACAAGGGCTTGAGACATACTCTAAATCCTGCTGCTTCTGTGCCCCTGCCTCTGTGCAGACTGTACCTTCTCTCAGGAGAGCTTCTCCCACAGCTTCCGATGTCCTCACTGGCCCCCACAGCCTCCATCCCTTGCCTCCTCCTTCTTACCAGGAGTCGCCTTCTACAGGGTGTGTCTGCTCTCTCACGCCATCCTCCACTTTCAGAGAGTGGCTCCTCCACCCCTAACACCAAGGGCAGCCTCGATGACCCCAGGCAGTCCGCATATGCCGTCTCCCAGCCACGACCCTGGGTCAGATGCAGGCAGAGGGCCGGGGATCACCGGGCAGTCAACCCACAAGAAGCCCACCCTGCTGGTGGACTTGGCGCTCCTGGAGTCGATATGCATCATCATCGTTCCAGCCTGTTGAGTTTGGCTTGCTGATCTGTGTTGAAGCACCTCTCCTCTCTGCACCTGTGGCTTTGCAGTGTGGAGAGTTTGTGCTTCTGAAATGCAAATTTGATTCCTGTCCTTTCCTAGCTGCCAGCACAGTCCAGCCTCTTAGCCTGACCCTTTGTCCACCACTCTCCGTGACCCAGGCTGTCCCAAACCTCCTGGTTTTGCTTCACACCACTGAAGCTTTGTAAACTTTACCTCTTCTTGGAATCCCCACTCTTCCTCACTCCACTCTCTTTGATACACCAATTAACCCTTTCTTGTATGTCCAGACTAATATCAAGAACGATTAGCTGTGAGTCTCCCTGAGGTCTCACCTCCTGAAGCCTGGATCCCAAGTGCTTTGCACCAAGGTGAGCCTGGAGGCTTCCTCTTCTGAGGCAGTCCTTACCTTCTGCTGTTTCCACATGTGCTCCCTGCCAGACTCTGAGCTTGTTGGGAATATAGGTCACACTTGTTGCCCTTTACATTAGTTATAACTTGCAGAAATCCAGGCATGGGGAAACAAGGCTTGCTAAGCATACTGGATGGCACGGACTTACGGTTAAGCTCTTAGATTGCTAGGAAAAAGAAGACGTCTCCATGTTTCCCAAAAGCAAAATGAAACACATTCAGATGAACTAGGATCAGGATAGTTTCAATCTCCTTAACTGTAACAATTGAAGCAGGAAGGCAGTAGAATAATGGTTTCACAATTCTTACAGAAAAAGGATGAAAGCCAAGCTGCCATTCTTATGTGAAGGCAACAGAAAGACACCGGAAGGTTTGCAATCTTCTGAAAATGTCACCAACATATCTTTTCTTCATAGACCACTGGAAGGCTGAACTATGCCTGGAATAAAGAAACCTTGTATAAAAATATAATTGTGGAAAGCACTTTTGCTGACCTGTGAAACTATAAATTTAAGAGAGATGTAAAAGATATGAATGGGGGTTGGGCACTTACTGATAGAGCAAGAGTATTAAATAAGAGCGTTCAGAGAGGGGAGGATTTGATTGATATGCTTCACCTACAGCTAATTCTGGGAACAATCCGTTCCCAGCGCCAATGACCTCAACTACTATCTTTCTCTCACCTCCATCGAATGCATCAGCAAATTGTTAGCCCTGGTTGAGCCATCTTCAGATTCTGACCACACCGCACCACCTACTGCTCTCACCAAAATCCAAGGTGCCTGGACTATAGCAACAGCCTCCTGGTTTCTCTGCAGACTGGTCTCCACTCAGCAGCCAGAAAGCACCTTTAAAAATCTAACCAGACCCCTTAAAATTTAAATCACTTCTCTGCTTAAAACCCTTTCAAGGATTCCCTTCTCTATGCTACCCATTCTTCCCTACCCAAACCCTCTGGCACTTACTTGTTCCTTAACAAGCCATATGTGCCCCAGGGCCTTAGCACAGGCAGTTCTCTTTCTCCTCCAGTTATCCACATGACTTGTTCCTCTCAAATTCGGATCAAATGCTATGTCACCTGATCAGCTGCATCTGTCCTGTCCCCTGCTCCTGCTTTATTTTCCGCCTTGGTGCTCTTTGCCAGCTGCTATACTTGTTTCTGGTCTGTCTTCCTTGGCTAGATTTTGGGGCGCAGATTGGAGACCCCTGCTCTTCTGCTATCTGCTCTATCCTCTGTGCCTAGAGCAGTGCTTAAGGAGCCTGCCTGAATATATTTTTGTTCAATGAATGAACAAAGGCAAGTTACCAGAAAACCAAACAGTGGATACAGAGTTCTCTGAATTGCAGACTGAAGTAATGAAGAGCGGCCAAGGGTGGGTGCAGGTGACCTCCACCCCTCATCGTCCACAGAAGGAGTTGAAACGACCACGTTGACGAGATGCCGATGGACGCTGTAGACATCAGCAGGTAGGAGAATGTGTAGGGTCGCTTACGGTAAGAGTGGTGTCAAGCCTGGAGTGTGCACCTTCCAAAGAACTCTAAAGGTTGGATTCAGATGGTGGTGAATGCATCAAAACCCAGAAGCGATGGCACGGGGAGGCGCTCCTGATGCTGACAGCATCAGGCTGTGCTCATGGTTACAGCAGTGGCCGCAAGCTTTCAACCCACTCTCCAAGAAAAGCCACATCTCGGGGGGATTAGAAGAGAAAATCGAACAAGATGCTGCTTCTTAGACATCCATCTAAACAGAAAAGAAAGGATTAAAAAGAGCAAAGGGAAACAGATAAAGCATGTTTAATTAAGAAATAGATAAAAGGTCAATTTATTTGGATTAAAAAATATAAAAATTGGTGGCTGCATGGCATTAATTAAACTTCTTGGCTGGGGTCGAGTCATAGGGCATCCAGGAGCTTCAAATAGCACCTGTTAGGGAAAGGGCAGTGGGAATGGTGGGCATTGACGAAAACACACTTATAGGGAGAGGCATTAATTCGCTATTAGCAGAAAACACAAATAACATGAGGGTAGAGGGAAAGTGTTACTATGAATAATAAGAACAAATAGACATACAGGACTCTTTTGCCACAAGCAGGAATTTCTTATTTCTATGAAAAATTTGTGTAACAAGGTAGGGTACAAATAGAAATTATAAAACCTTCCAATTATTAACCTTCAAAGATTACGCTTTGATCCAAATGCAAAGGAAAATGGACACTCTACAAAGCCTGGAAGAAAATCTAAATGAACCTCAAAGGACAGCAACCTTTACGTTCTTCATTGTCTAGTAGGCAGAGAAAAATCCAGAAATTAGAGAAATGATAAATACTTCCAGGAGGTAATTCTTTGAAAGTAAAAGCAATGAACAATAAAATTTATAAATCTTCAGCAAATCTAACTAATGTAAGAAGACAAATGTAAATAGAAATGTAAAGGGAATAAACAACAATAAATTCAGAGACTTTCTGCAGAGTGGTGTTTCCCAAATTTGGAAATACCAATGTCCTCCATGGAACACTTTGCTCTGCCTCCAAGGAAAGGTGGTTTCTGAGTGTGGGAAGAAAGGCACTGGGGCCAGGGGGTGGGGTTGGAGGGAGGGGGAGGGGTTTTTAGCTCTTGCCGGGTTCAAAGTTATGGGGGTTGGAAGTCGGCTTCAGGTTTTGATTATATGGAGGCTCCCCAGTCCCAGAATGAGAGGCAGGTGTGTGGCTAGGTCACGCTTTCCTTGACTTCATTTTGGAAGAGGGAGTCTTCAATGTCTTTTAAAGAAAGTGTCATCCATGACCCCAAATTGGAAGATAAACCACCAGACTTCGGCAGTCCATCTTTTCTTAACTCTTACAAAGAACCAATTCTTGTTTTCATTCTTTTGGGTATGTTCTGCCATTCTGGCAACCTATATATACTACACTGTATTCTTTAATATGGTTTTGACAGTTTGATCTGCTTTTATAAGATTTGAAAATAAATAAGAAATAAATACTGAAAATGGAAAAGCTAAAGAAATAAGATCATTTGCAGGTGACGAGTATTTGTCGAGAAAACCAAAGTAATCTGATTTTTGAAATTCTAGAATTAGTGAGATGGTTAACGACAACCACCATTTACAGGATAAATGGTCGAAAGTAGACTGTCGTGCAACACGATCGAGATGGGAGCCCCTTCCCCTCATGCCAAAGTCATCCCGTGCACAAGAGCAGCGGAAAGCTCCATGCCGAGCACGTGGACTAAGCAACGTGTGGGATTGAAAACGGCTGCACGACGTTCCTGGGACATGGATGTCAGGCGTGAATGAACGCTCTGGGGAGGGAGCGGCTGGGAGGTGGGAAGCTACCCCTCTGGAGCCCCTACATGAGCCAAGCACTGAGCGAGCCGTTCACACATTTCTCTTCTTGTTCTTTATGGTGGCTTTTGGCCTTTTCAATAGTTTAAAGTCACTCCCAAGTCAGCCCCAGAGATGCAGCAAGTCCTGCAGTGGGGGGTGGGGTGGGGTGAGCGTGGAACCTACTTCTACCCCAACCCCGGGGGAAACTGAGGCAGACAGGTGGTCCAGAGATACCTGTGTGAAGTAAGCCTCTGTGCGTGCTTTCAGAGGAGAAAGGGCAGGGCCGACTGGCTTGCATAGACCCCTCAAGGGCCCACTGAGTCCAGAGCCATGCTTGAGTGTGCCTCCTTGGCCTCTGTGCAAAGAGGGGGTGACAGAGTGCACCCGTCATGTAGGAGGTGCTTGCCTTCGCCCCTGGAGGAGCAGACCCGCTGGCCTGGGAGGTGCTGGCCGAGTCCCAGCTAATTGCTTGTGGGAGCAGCAGTGGGAAGTCCCAGGGGACCCCTGGAGCCCCAGGCCAGGCTCCCGTCCAGCCAGGGTGCTGTTGCTAGGAAACCGGTCCCATTGATTATGTATGTCGAACATGGCTGTGTTGGTCTTTGACTCTCAGACGGGCCAAATTCACCATGTGGTGCCGGGGAAATAATAGTGCAAACTACTTAAAAAATGAGAGTGGTGCCAGGTGGCACTCGGGCTTGCAGATTGCTGCCCCGGTTTGGGTGGGGTGCTCGGGAGCACTGAGGCTGTCCTAGCAACGATTCTGTAGAGCCCGTCCCGGGTCCCCCTGGCTCC
>JAQZBX010018957.1:0-34153 GCA_029593785.1 Cabassous unicinctus
ATTACCAAATGTGTCCTGGGGTGGGGGTGGGGGGCAGATGAAAACCACTGGCATGCAGGATCAAGTCCAAACTGTTAGTATGACTTAAAAAGCCTGCACAAGTCAAACCAAGGTGCATTCTCCTGCTTTGTTTCCCACCACTCCATCCCATACATCCTGTCCTCCACGTTCATCCAGCCACTCTCAAAAGGCCAGGCCCTTTCACAAACCTTGGCTTTCCTTTGACCATGCCGTTCCCTCTCCTAGAATGCCCTCCTCCAACTTCTTCATCTAACAAACCCGTCCTTTACATCCTAGACACAGCTGAAATGTCACCTCTTCCCAAGTTCTCTTTGACAGAAATACTTGTTTCTTTCCCTTGACACCTACTGTATTTATTTTATACTTTTTGTCTTGCTCAGTACTTGCTGTACTGAAATGTGTGTGATTTCTGGGCTATTTTTCTCACCCTTAGTAGACTGTGAACTTCTAGGAAATAGGAAATATACTTATTACTCTTTGCCTTCTCCGCAGTTCACAGTATGGCATCTACTACATAACAGGTGCTCAATAAGTATTTTTTTTTAAACAATGTGGGCTCCCATACACACTTCCATTTACCCCATCCCTTCTGAGTGGTAAGTAGTTTATTTCACAAAATATTTTAAGTTATCCTTTTCCTTTCTCATCTTAATTGTCATTTAGCCAGAGCCTTATGTGACAGCTAAACTAAGGATCTAATCTATCTTGCGACATTATATGTCAATGATTTAGTGATTTCCCTTTCCAAGAAACCTATCCCAGAGCAGGAGAGTGAGGTCAAGCAGGCTCTGCAGGCAGCCCTCCTGGGTTTAATTAAGTGTGTCTTGTTTTTATTTTTTTAATCAGTAAAATGAGAGCATTGATTGTTAAATTCAAAGTGTGATTTGGAAATGAAATGAGTTAATGAATCTAAAGCACATGTAAACATTGCATAAAAACTGCTTATGATTGTTAAACATATATATCTAGGGAAGACTGTGGTGAAATAATAATACCTGCATCACCATAAGGTAAAGTTTTGGTGGCAGGCAAGGTTTTGATGAAACATGCCAGAGAAGCAGCCCCGTGTTTTATTTATTTATTTATTTTTAAAAATTTATTTTATGTATTTATTCCCCCCGACCCTTGTTGCCTGTACTCGCTGTCTGCTCTCTGTGACCATTCGCTGTGCGTTTTTCTGTGTCCGCTTGTCTCCCTTTGTTGCATCATCTTGCTGCACCAGCTCTCCACGGGCGTGGGCCATCAGCTTTCCGTGGGCATGGGCCACCAGCTCTCTGCGAGCGCGTGCCAGCTTGCCTTCACCAGAAGGCCCCGGGAATTGAACCCAGGGCCTCCCATATGGTAGACGGGAGCCTAATCACTGGAGCCACATCCACTTCCCAGCCCCATGTTTTAGATAATCCTTGGAGGCAGCCTCACATTGACCTTAGCATAAATGGCTTTGAAGTGGTGCCCTATTCCTTCCACCACCCCCTTCATATATACCCAGAGATGCTAAATATGTATGCATATTTTAAGTGCCGACCTTATCAACACATTTTGTACATACACATAGAAAATACATATGCACTCACATGAGTTGTTAAGTGCTGGCCTTACCCAAAAATGCTTAAGTGTCCCTCTGCACAAAGGTCAGGAAGAAATTGGACTCTGACAGTAGTTGCTGGGAAGGTGCAAGAGCCAGAGGTTGGAAGGTGTTGCTTGCTATGAGGATTTGCAAGAGTTGTGGGCATCTATGAGGGCACTGCCTTACAACCAACTCCATAGAGCTTAGACATTTATAAGCAGGACTGTTTTATCCTTAGGGGAATATATAGGTAGGATGTCTAAATCAGACTGACTGATATGAGTCTTACTTCTACCCTTTTGATTCTTAACAAGGTTTATTCCAATTCCATTTTATATTGTCCCTGGAAAGTTTTCCTCCTACTACACCCATTCTTCATAAAGTATCTTTTATTTTATCTCTCTTGGGAGAGTTTCAGTCTTTGCTTAGGCAACCAAAAACTATTGGGGTGAGTTTTAGTAGATCTAGAATTTTCATTGGTCTCAGATACTGCTTTAGAAAATCCACAAGGTCAGTTATATCAATTGTCATACAATAAATTACATAGTGGGAAAGCTGTAGGAAATTGAATGGCCCAAATAAAAGCTGAATTGGGAATCAGCACTTTGGGCCTGACCTAAACTTATTATTTGTATTGCCATATGCTCTGAATCGGTTTTGTCATTTTTCAAATGGGAATAGTAACACTCTTTTTCAGTTGTTTTAAAAATCAGATAAGTTATCTTATGTAAGGATTCCAACTGTTTTAAACTTTTAAATGTTCATGTGACCTTAATTCTGAAAGAACCTTGTAGCAACAAAGGAATCCAGCTAAAATCATATGTGAATTAACACAATTTAGGATCATTTTCATCCTGCAGAAGTTTTGAGACAGTGACTTAATTTTTTCTCAACAAACAAACATTTTTAACATATGTATTGACAGACACTGTGCTAAGCAAAGAAACCACAGCAAAAGAAAAGGCAAGTTACTCTGAGGAACTTAGAGTGTAGTAGGAAAAATATATATATACAGCAAGTACAGTGACCTATGCCAAGAACTAGAATATAAATAATGCAGAATGTGCCACAGAAAACACAAAGAAAGGAGATCTAACATCCTATTTAAGTCATCCTTTACTAGGATAAGTTAATGTGTAGACTGGTATACTCCAGCAAGCCCAATTTCTTAGACTTTTTTTTTTTTTAGGAGGTACCAGGGATTGAACCCAGTACCTCATACATGGGAAGCAGGCACTCAACCACTGAGCTATACCCGCTCTCACCCTCCTTTTCTTTTTTTCCATTTTTATAGACTTTTATCCTGTCTTCATGGAGCTGGATGAGTATAAACATAAGCTTAGTTAAACGTTCTGATGAAAGGCTCTTTGGGAGCAAGACTAACGTCAGTATTGGTCACAACACAGTTTACATAACAACCTTTAAAACAAAACATTTATCCCTTTAAAATCAAGTTGAGTGGTGCTATCTTGACTTCAAAGGTTCCTGATTTTGTATTTATTTACTGAACATTTACTACATTCCAGGCATGAAACTGAATGCTTTCACTGTATTATCACATTTAAAAGCTAAATAAAGATAGGAGTAACTCTAATTTAATTCCATTATAAGCTTCTGTTCTGTCTCATGGAGCCATTTCTATAACTTGGCTTATAGCCCCTATTCTCACTACTTTGCTGGGATTCTGTTGAAGAAGAAATCTTTTCTACTCAAAATATTCCAAATAATTAAGCTGTCAGCCTGTGATTTAAAATCTTTCTTTGGTAATGATTTTTTTTTAAGTGACTGGCTTTGAATGTCCATACAATCCTGACTCTTCTTAATAAACATTTACATGCTCTTCAACGTCTTCTGTTAGTTTGATCAGCAAACTCATAAATAAGAGAAGGGGATTTGCTTGTAAAGAGGATGCTTTTAAAATGTTAATCTTGAATATGATTATAAAATTGCAGGACCCTGACCAATTCAAGATAGCAGTAAATTAAAAGATCAAGAAGGTACTTCGTGGAAAACTCTAACATGACTATATTATAAATTCCCTGAAAAAAAATGTGAATCATTGCTAATAGCTACCTGATCTTCAATTTACTGATTTAATTAAGATTAACTATGATAATTCAATTACCTTCACATTTTATAACTTGTGTCTGATTAGTGACAACAAGTGGCAGCCAAGCACCAAGAAATATTATCTGCACATTATAGTTTGTGAGGTGTGTGTGTGTGCATATGATGCATAAATATTTATACATAAAGAGAGAGAGAGAGAAGGGAACAGAGGGAAAATTGAGGAAATATTTATCAATACAGTTTGAAAATGCTTGGTTTTTTTTTTTAAGAAAACTTTTATCACACTCAAGTAATACCTTGCCAAATGGATCACCAAAATTTATTTTTAAATTAAGAGCTTTTTTTTGCACAATTTTGAGGAGGTCTTTTGCAAATGAAATGTGTGCCAAAATTTAGATTTGTGTATCACTTGAAATTGATTCCATTGTAATTCCACATTTATTATATCATTTTATACCAGCCCTGTACTTAGGAAGAGAGGGTATTGTAGTCTTCATTTAACTGGTGAAGATGCCCAGAGAGGATAAATAATATGTCTACAATCACAGAATCTACTAGGATAGAAAATAGTACTAGAAGCCAGGTCTCTTCACACTTAAAGCCAACAAAATACAGCAGTAAACTTTCTGTGACATACAGATGTACACAAGGGCACATGTTCTGTCACTCTGCTAAATTGTACAAGTCTACCAAACACTGAAAGTGTTGGATGATGTGTTAGGTTTCATCTTTACTTCTTCCTTACTCTGCTTTAAGTAATTGGGAGTTAAAACAGCCTAAAAAGATGTCTTGTTGAAGAATTTGATGAAAGGAACTTCTCCCACACCAGAATGAATTTGTTGCAAAACAATAATACAGCTCAGTGATGGGATTACTTTGTAATTCAGTGTATTTTGCTTTCTTATGCAGTATAAAGCATTCCTTATTATGTGAAGCCAGTTTCCAGGAAAAGATAACCCATCACAGGTCAGGCTACAAATGTCCAAGTCCAAAGCTAGAGAGTTCAACCACCCAAGAAGAAGCAGCAATTCTGAATCATGTTGCCTAGAAATCCAATTGTACTTATGAAAAGGAATTTACGTATAATGAGGAAAGGAGCTTTATGCATCTATCAGCCCTTATAGATATATAGGACTTCATTCACAGGCAGTCACACATTCAATTTGTTTTGACATTCTCCAGAAGGTTTATAATTACATATTCTGTCCCCATCCTTAATATCCCTCCCATGTTCTCATTGGCTTGCTGGACATTACACTAGACTATTTGCCATTTGTTCAAATGCTGCATCAAAAACAAAACATCGTCTTCTCTCTAAAATCAACTTCCACTTATAACTGCATTTCTGACAGAAGTTCCATCATTTGCTTACCACCTCCCACCCCTGTCTCAGAAATGTAGTCATTTTGACACTTCCTTCTTTCTTGATTCCTGCCTTCAAACAATATCCAAATACTGACAATTCTTTCTTTATGGTAGTCCTTCTTTTCTACGCTTGGGATTAGGCCCTAGTTCAGGAGTCTATCACCTGATTCCTCAGAGCACAATGACCTCCTAACCTTAAGGTGAAAATCAAGGCCCATCCCAAACCACATCTCCACCAACCTTTCCAAACTCTTCTCCCTGGGGAGTAGACCATACAGTAATTCAGTTCTCCATTGCTCATTAAACCTATACATGTGTTTTCTTTTCCATGGTTCGATCGGTGACTGCCCTTCTAGTCACGCGCATTCTCTGTCAGCCTCCTCCAGCTCCATAAGGGATGGTCAGTCCAACCCTGAACTGGGTAGATGGTTACCCCAAGAGTCCATTTTACTGACTTCACAGAATAAATGCCCCCAGGCTCCTTTCAGGAAGCATCACTTTAAATTCATGACTTTTCTCTCAGCTCCTAGAAAGATATGTATAGATTCTTTTGTTATAGTTTATTGTGGTTTATAACAAAATATTTATCTGGTTATTTCTAATTATGAAATCAATACCTTCTTTGGAAATTTGGAAAGTGTAGAAAGGCAAAAAGAAAGCACTCTTTAAAATCGCCCATATATACTTAGAACATTTTGCTGTTATTCTCTTCTCCTTCACATAAGTGAATAACTGCCTTAATTTTTTTTTTCCTTTACCACATCTTAATTATTTTCCATATCATTTAAATATCTATGTAGTCTTGTGGTCTATAAAATATATTGTAATTTAACCAATCTCTTATTATTAAAAATTTGGTTTGTTTCCCAAATTTTGCCATTAGTAATAAACCTATGATGAATATCCTTATAAAGAAATTTTTTTGCACAACTCTGAGAGTACTTATTTTGCCATAGCATCACTAGTGGTAGTTATCTCTGCTTTTAAAATATTTTAATGGGGGCGGATGTGGCTCAAATGGTTGGGCATCCGTTTCCCATATGGAGGGACCTGGGTTCAATCCCTGGGACCTCCAGGTAAAATAAAAGAAAAATATACAAAGGTGCCCGGGTGAGCTGCTCAGACTCCGCCTAACGACATAGCAAGATGACGTAACAGGAGAGAGATGCAGGGGAGAGCCAAGACTAGATGCACTGAAAAACCAGGAACTGAGGTGGCACAGGTGGCAGAATGCCTCTCTCCCACATGGGAGGTTCCTAGGATCGAATCCTGGTGGAGACAGGAGGAAAAGGGTGAGAGGAGGGGGCAGGAAAGAGACACAGAGAATTACCCAATGAATGGACACAAAAACAGCAAAAACCAGGGGGGAGGTGTTTAAAATGTATAAAAAGTAAATAAATAAATCTTTAAAAATAAGTAAATAAATAATATATATATACAAAAAAAAATATTTTAACAGTCATTCAACTACCAAAGAGGATGTATTCTTTCATATTTATTGTCAATTTGTATTTGTTTTCTGAATTAACAATTTTTATAAATTGCCCTTTAAATATGGATTTTATTTTTTCTTATTGCTCTATAAGGGATCATTACAGATTAAAGAAGTCAATTCTTTTGAGTATATGCTACAATATTTTTTAAAATTTGTCATGTGCCTTTTAGTGTTTATTGTATATTTTGACATGGAATTTTAAACTTCACAATGATCATAGGGCTAAGTAATCAGAAGGTCATCTATGATGCTTATAAAAGCAATTTTAGTGGAGAGGTGGGTATGGGATCCAGATTGCCAAAGCTGAAGAGTGAATGAAAGGTGAGGAAGTCAAGGTAGAGCTGTTCAGAAATCTCATATTGAAGAAAAGAGAAAAAAAGAAAGGAAGATATTAAGAGAGAGAAGCGAAGGAAGGGAATTGGTTTTGTATGTTTATTGTTTGCTTTTTAGTATATAGGAGACTACACACATTTATGGATGGAAAAAAGAAAAGTTAAGAAGGAAAAAGGATTGACTAACGGAACAAGATACTAGAAAAGGCAGAAACATATAAGACTGAGAATGCAGGTGGAGAGATAGACTTGGAAGGATGAAAGAGTATCTTTCTCAAGAGTAATAGATATTTGGAGTTTGAGGGAAGACAAATGAAGGAGACAAATCAACCATTTTCTTCTCTAGAATATTGTCTTCTTTTTGCTAGCTATTCAGGAAAAAAAGAAAAACGGCAAAACAATGTCTGTCATTCTACTAGTATAAGAAGTGCTTTTTCTTATGAAAAAGGATGAAAGATTGGTTTTCATCAACTTTTCCAAAGCTATAAGGCCTCTTGACCCTAAAATAAAGATTCAATATGAGTTGAAAGATGCATTCTAAAATACCTAAGGAGAAAACCAAGGATAAGACAAAACTAATGAAAACAATTAGCAATTTTAAAGAAATGTTTTTAAAAAAATGTTTTGGAAGAGAATACTGAGTAAAAAGGCACACCTATATTTTTTCATTACTATTTTCTATAGAAAAAGCTATTGTGACCAAAAAGCATAAAGTTTCATTTTTCAACAGATAACAGTATTTTCTAAACAATGTCTAAAAGCAAAAATGTTACTTTGTCAGACCTGAAAAAAAAATTGGCCCTTGTGGTTATATTAGTTTCCTATGGCTGCAAACAAATAACCACAAATTTTGTGGCTTAAATCACAAGTTTATTATCCTACAGTTCGAGATCTAAAATCTGAAATGAGTCTTACTGAGCTAAAGTTCAGGTATTGGCAGAGCTGCATTCCTGCTGGAAGCTCTAGAAGAGAATCCTTTCCTTGCCTTTTCCAGGTTTTAAATTTAAAGGCTGCCCACATTCCTTGTACATTGTCCCCTCCCATCCTCAAAGCCAGCTGTGTAGCATCTTCAAACCTCTTTCTATCCCCCCCCACCCCCACTGCCTCCCTTTCTCACTTATAAGCACATTTGTGGTTACATTAGGCCCACCCAGATAATCCAGGATAATCTCACCAAGTCAACAGTGTTATCTTAATCACATCTGCAAAGTCGTTTTCACCATGTAAGGTAACATACCCTCAGTTTTAGGGAATTAGGATGTGGCCAGGTTTGGGGGGACATTATTCTGCCCTACTATTAGAGTCTGCATATTGTCATGGATAACTAAAAAGTTTCTTGATATGCCTCATGAAGTGTCAAACCACAACAATTTGACAGAGCCTCTTTCTCATATTAAAAAAAATCAATAAAACAAAAACAGCTGTATAGTTGATATATAATTTATATTCTGTGCTTTTTTGATTCCACTTGTGCCTAACATGCTGAGAAGAATTGCTGCAAGGCAGGGAGAGCTCTCTCTGTAGCAGAATTGAGTTTGAGATTCTTAAACAAAAGGTTGTAAGAAGAATATGAATCTGAAGTTGTGTCCAGCCCTGATCTTTCAAACAGCCAAACCAGCCTTGTCCTATTGTCAGCCCCTAATAAATACAAAGCTTTGATGTCTCTGCTTTGTTTATAGTCCACTTCCTAATTGCTTTTACCTCATCTCACCTTACCGCATCTCTTTTTTTTTTTTTCAGGTGGTACTAGAGATTGAACCCAGGACCTCGTACAGGGAAAGCAGGTGCTCAATAACTAAGCTACATCTGCTCCCCATTGAGAGTTGGTGTTTTTGTTTGTTTGTTTTGTTTTAGGAGATACCAGGGATCGAACCTGGGACCTCATACATGGGAAGCAGGCGCTCGACACTTGAGCTACATCTGCTCCCCTCCCTCATCTCTTTGATGTCTGCCTTCTTGTCCCCTCTACTATCCACCATGCTGAACTTGCCTTTCTTTTCTGATTCCTAATATGGCCCTTGCACATCAGTCTCCTACTTGGTTATGAGTTTTCTGTAGGCCTTAGGAGCTTGTCTGCTTCTGGCTTACTCTGGATGCTGAGCTACTGAAGCCCTTCCTTAGTATTTGCTTACCTGACCAACATTCCTTCTAGGTTTACCATGGCATCTGTGAGAGGGAATCAGTCACAAAGTCTTGTCAGTTCTGACAAACTTTTAATTGAAAATTGAGTAACATTTTGCTCATGACAGCAGCCAGTTCAGGGGAATTGTGGACATGGGGCAAACGCCAACTAATCATTTCGACCAAAAGTCTTTTTACCACTATTTTCCATAGCTTAGTTTTTTTCCCTCTCATTCATTCCATGAACTTTTATTATTCACTATTATTTGTGTAACACTGCACCAAACAGAACCTGTCACAGAGGTGGTAGTTAGAGTGGTCCAAGAGATGTTTTTTAGGCTGTGTGAGGAGAGCACCCAGGACAGATGAGAGTTCCTGCTATTCTCCCATTACAGATTCAATTCTTTGAGTTCTGCCCCTTTCCTCTACTAAGTCCTGTGCTTTTCCTCTCCTAAGAGGACATGGAATAATACCCTGAGAAGAACCCAAAAGCTGAGGACAGACCAGAGATTAAGTCACCTAGATTAGGTTGGAGGAAGACATAAAATTACATCTAAAGAGGGTCAAAACCTCGAGAGAAAAAGGCTAAAGAAAAGTTCCAAAAAATCTACCAATTTGACAGATCTCATGGGTGAGAACAAGTATGATAATAGGATTCAAAATAACAATAATAACAATAATAACTAAAATTCATGGATTCTTCACCAGATGCTGAGCTAAATATTTTACATGCATTATTTCAAATAATTTTCTCAAGAACATAATGAACATACAATACTATTATTTTCCCCAATTTACAGATGAGGAAACTGAGACTTAAATAAACTTAATTCACATAGCTTAAGTCTTAAGTCAAACATCCTTAAGTCACACAGGATGACAAATCCAAAATTTGAAATCAGGATTTAAACTCAGTTCTGTCTGCCACAAGAGCCTGAGTTCTTAAGTACCATTCCCCACTTCCAGCAGAGTGAAAGCAAAGAGCAGGTTGAACAATGTCAAGAGGGAATTAGGGGAATGGTTCCAGGACCTTGGCCATAAATAGGGCCTGATGGGATGATGTTTACATATGTATGGTGGGATGGTTCAAATTAAAGGTTCAAGGTAATACTGGTTTATTTTAAGATTCCCTATTAAAATGCAAGTACCCAGAAGAATATCAATACTCTAATCAGTTATCAGTTAACAATTTAGTAGGAATGAGGCACTTAATTAGCAGAGTTCTGCTGTGAGTAGTAATCAAGATAGACACTTAAATATTCCTTGGAAGTGTTCCTAGAAAGGAAACTAGGACATTTCAAGAAATGTTCAATCACTAAACTGAGCAACTCAAGATTAGCAAACACAGCATACATATTTAATTTTCCAACTACTCCCATAAGGACTAATTAAGTGTTTATTAAATATGGAGGAAGGAAAGAAGAAAGACTGGTGGGTGTATATTCAAATGATAAGATTATTACATTTGGATGGGATTAGGGATGCCATCTTTAAGAAACTGGGAGTTTGTTGCCGGAGCTGATTTCCAGTTCTTGGTCACGTCGTAAGGAAGAATTCAGAGATGCACCACAGTTATAAGAAAGTTAGAAAAGAATTTAATGAGGACAAAGTACACACTCAAGGATGTGAATGCAGGCATACTCAAGGTAGAGATGCCCTCTCTCCAGGGTTTTCTGGTTTTATTGGCTATCATAGAGGGTTAGGATCTGTGCTGATTGATGTATTTAAGACAAGGCAAGGGAATCTCATTTAGTGGTTTGGTTTCTAGGGCATATTGTTTGGTGATGGTTGGCTTCTAGTTGCTGTCCATAAGCGCTGCCCGGTGCATTGACTGGCAGTGATTGGCCTCTGGCCACTGGCCACAAGCCCTGCTGCATGTTTACTGCACGAGGTATTTATAAAAGTAGGTAAATGGTGGGGGCCCTTCCTGTTTCTGTTGTGTGAGAATGTTACAAGTTGCTTTGATAAAGATGTTTGTGTTCTGAGAATTGGCCCTTGAGGCTTTCTGCCCCTCCTCCTCAGGTCCTTATTCTATCCTGCCTCACAATGGTATGGATTTTAAAGAAAAGGATGGATATGGATTCATGAGAAAAGAGTGGGAGGACATGTCAGGTTGGGGAGCAAAGGAGCAAAGTTACAAGGGCAAGAATTAAAGAATTGCCAAGAGATGGTTGTAAGGTCAGCTTCGCCAGAGTGAAGAAATATCAGCCAAAATCTCCATGAGTGATGACCTGATCTGGCATCATCCATGGTGGTACAATGAATGCCAGGCTGCAGTATTAAAACTGATCCACTGTAGGTTCTTGATCTTGGGGTTGGTAGTTTGAAAACTGGGAAAGAAAATGAGATAAAAGTGTCATTAATTCCAGGCTCATAAGCATAGGCTGCCATTGTTCAAAGGAAAGAAAGTCCATGTGTGTCAGGAAAAGGAGATGGTTTGTCACATCATGGTTTTCTCCATCAATCGTGGCATATGTCCTGATAGAGATCAGAGTCTGAAGCAGCCTCTTCTTAACACAAAGGATCATTCCCTTATCTGAGTTTTATCCACACCACCACATGGTCTATCCTGCCAGATGGAGTACATTTTACACATAATGCATTTGGCAGTAAAAGAAAATCTATTTTAAGCTGACTGTTCATTTTTCATGATATGCATTACAAAACCACTGGTATAGCCCAATTTATTTTTAAGTGTACTTAAAACACTTTAAAACATGACGAGGCCATTCGGCTAAATGCAGGCTCCCGAGAGTTGGATTCTTGTAGGGGAGGGTGAGATTCAGTCTCTTTATACTGGTCTTAGAAATGTATAAAACAGGCAGGATCCAGGTTGAAGTATAACAGACTTAGTGGGGTCCTAACCCATGGAATGGAAAGACCACACAACAGAAAGATTGGAACTTATTAGTGGGACTGGATGAACCACTCTGTGGTTTAGACTGGAACGCCTGGGATTTCTTTTCAAATATTTTAAATTTGATAATATATATACATATATAGGCACACATATATATTTAAAAAGCAAATGTGTTTGCCAAGATCTTTCCCCTGACTCCATTCTTCAACCCATATGGATTTTAAATGTTTGTATTCCCTACGTCTCTTATGTGTTCACACAAAGTCCTCTAAGGACCAGCTCATAAATGATTGCCCTCTGAGGAAATGTCTATACAAACCTTTTCTCTAAAAGTTGTCACATTTTGCTCAAAATTGTGCCCTAAGCCTTTACCCTTACTTTTCTCAGAGCAATGTGGTATAAACAAAAAAGAGATGGATTTTGAAATCAAACCGTAATTCACTCCCAATTCTCTAACCTGTGTGGCTTTGAAAAAGCCATCTAACCTCTTTAGGTTCCTTTTTTTTCTCATTTGAAATGAGGGTGAGTAACTAATGCCCCCCAGCACCCCAGTTTTCCTTCTTGCTCTAAGTCCAGGATGCCAATACCCATCACCCAGTTGGAGTTCAGTGGCTTTCAGGTTTGCTGACTAGTTTCTGAACTCTTTCCAAATCCAAAGCTCCCTTATGAAAAAAATTAAAAGAAGTAAGGAGCTTTCAATTCTAGTTAAGGGAGGTACTTATCTCTAGTTAATAGGAGGGACAATAAGGGGAAAGAAGGTTACTAGGAGGCAGTGAAAAAGCCATGTGGCTTTACCATCTAATTCCCCCCTCCACAGCTCAACCTGTTTTAAATTGAAATCACCCAGGAAAAATACCAATGGAATGAGGTAAGAAATAAACATAAATCCAAAGTTGTCCCTTACATGGCTACACCAAGGAAACCATACACAGAGCAGGAGGTTTAACACTAGAACTACAAAATGAAAACTCCCACTGCTTCCCGTCTGTCTAGTTAAGCGAAAGTAAGAACAATGCAGGAATTTATAATTTGGGTTTTGATATCAGATAGGCTTGGATTCAAATCCATTTACTTCTCCTCCTACTAGCTTGGAGGGCTTAGCGTTTTAGCTAAGGATGCTTTGAAAACCCCAAGATCGAAAACTGAAACATGGAGTCCAGCTCCAGTTTAGGATTATCAGTCTGATGTATCACCCATGAGGAGCAATGGATGCTGTCTGAACTTCCTAAAGCTACAGGCTAGGGACTGATCTCAATATGCATTACTACATGTTTCCATCCATGCCTCATACAACCAGGGAAGACTCGAAGTTACAAAAATCACCATGCAAGGGAAGAGAAACTCAGGAAGGGGAATGGGTAATCCCGCCCATTTCTCCTTGGTGGTGGGGAAAGCAGTGGTCAAGGGCTGAATTAATCAACGTGGAACCTAGTAGTTGCTAGCACCAGTAGCCAATCCTCCTTTTCTAGTCCCTCTTTAACCAACCAGCAGCAGCAAGGGAGGCTGGGGAATCAAAGGAGAGGAAACTAAGGCTTAGAGCAGACGCCTTGTTTCACCAGGTTCTGTAATGCCTGGAGCAACAGCAGTTGTTTCATCTGCCTTTTTGTGGGTTTAAATAAATATAAAACAGCAAGAAAACTCATATGAGAGAATAGAGGTGTGGTTTTGAACCTCTGCCTCATAGTAGCTTGTTATCCACTCCTCAACGATGCCGCAGGGGTTACAGGAAGGAAGGTGAGGCAGGGTGGTGGCAAGAAGGAGAGTTCCTGAGGCTCTCGCGTTGCCCTCCCTCTTTAAAGCAAAGAAGTTCTGCTTTAATCAGTTTTAGATGGTCTCCTAAACTTTTATTTGAGGACAGCACACAGCTAATAGTAACAAAGTCTTAAGAAAATGCTCCATAACTTAGGTCATCTGACAGCCCTGAAGCCATGCTCCTGAACCTGTTTCCCTGTCCAGGGCGTGTCAGGAGATTGTCATACACCAGCACAGCTGATGGGGAGCTGCAGAAAAGCCTATGCGAGCCTGGAGCAGCAGCAGGAGGTGAGTCCCTAAGTCATCAGCACTGACCAGCCAAGCCTGAGAGGCGCAGGTGCAGATGACACCTGCAGAGGTAAAATTTTTGTCTGCCTGAGAAGGGTTGAGGGTGGGGCTAGGACAGGGACAGAAACTCAATTACTCACCACCCTCTGCTTCTGTGACCGATTTCTGCATTCATTTCTGATATTTAATTGATTGTAAACTAACCAGAAATCCCCAGGCAGTCCTCAGCCTCGCTGAGGTAGCCGTTTCATTGGGGGCTCAGTCAGAATCTGAGGATCTTGTGGCTGAAATGTATAGTGAATGGCCTGAACCAGGCCTGCCGTGTGACGCACAAGAGCATACATTGGATGACTCATAGAAGTCAGGGATGGAAAAGACCTATTAGATCATTTTTTCCATCTTCCAGCCATTGCAGGTTTACTCTCTGCCAAGGTAGGATTATATTCAAATATTTGGTCCAGTCTGGTTTGAACTGATTCAAGTAATAGGGCTCCCACAACCTCCCCTGGGATCTTAATTCCACAGGATCATTGATCTCAATCTTCGGAAAATGTTCGTGATGTTCACTTTAAATTTTCCTTTGCTCAATTTCATCCCATTAATCCCACTTATTGCTCCTTGGGCCACCCTAAATAACATCCCTTCTTCTTTCATGTTGATGTTCTTCCAACACTGGTAGGGAGGAGACAGGGGAATACAAAAATGTCTTCTTGGCTTGGCTCACAGTCCTAAGTGTAAAATGAAGAATAGAAATGTTCTGAATAATGACTTAAAATGTTGAGGAGGCTATGTATATCAGATGGGAAAAGGTTTTCCAGATTGCCCAAGAATAGTTCAGACAATCAATGACAGGTGTTTCTGAGTTTAACTTTACAATCTAAATATTCTAAGTCAGAGAGTAGCAAAGATGAAATGTCACCTAATCCACCATACTGCCACCTAAGGTGGCTAATGGGTTATGTTCTCACAGCCTTCAGGGGAGGAAATTCTATATAATCCTCTGATTATTTTTCCCCAGAGGGTAGAGAGAGCTTCAAACAGCACAAAATCACCTGAGTTAAACTTAACGTGAATAATGTGTCTTCCTGGAGCCCTGGGCAGAGCAGACCTGAAAGTCAGAAGGGGTGGAAGCCAGGGTAGGATATCCTGCATACTCCTCAAAGTGTGTTTGGGTGGTAGAGTGCTTCCTAAAAATACAAATTTTAAAGTTCATCTCAGACCAAGTGTGAATTAGAATCTGTGGTCAAAGCCTAGGAACCTGGATTTTAAACAAGCTAGCTAACATTTTCAGAGCCCAGGCCATGGGATGATTCTAACCCAATACTACTGGAAAAACTTAGGGTTGAACCAGGGAAAGTCAGCTAGTGTCCAAAGGTCAAGAGTGTGGCTGACAAATGGTACAGAAGTCAGGAGTCAGACATGAAGTACGCTCAAAACCCAGCTCAGAGCAAGGAGGGTGAACACTTCCTGTTAGAAACAATGGTGCAGTATCCATGGCCAGCAATTATTAACTATCAGAATCATATGTGTGGGTGTGGGGTTAGACTGACTATACAAAATATCAGGGTCTATTTGAACAGGGGCTAAGCTAAAATTGCCAACTTTTTAAATTGCTCTTTGCATGCCGTGCAAATTAATTTTATAAAAGAATTCTGATGAGGAGGAGAAAGAGGAGGGAAATAAATATCATATTTTAAATTTGGAAACACACACATGTATATTGTCAGTTAGAAGAAGAGACACCTAAGGAGATGTCAACTCACTCTAATACAGATGTCAAGGATGCCAGCAAGAACATGGCTCACACAGCACTGGTGGAACAGCATTTTACTCACATAGGGAAGAGACAGAGCAAGTTCAGCTTCACTAGTGGTTGCCTGCAGCCAGCCAGTCTCAATCTGTGGCCAACACAGGGAGGTGTTCTACTCGTAGCACCCTTCTCTTGTGGGGAGCGCCACACTCTCCCTGCCAAGAACACATATACCACCAGGGTGTGAGCTGAATGTCCTAAAACGTGCCCACCAGAGTCAGGCTGTCTCCAGTGAATATTTACATATGCCCAGGGCAGTAGGGGAAGGAATGTGCCAGGAGTCCCCTTATCTATTAGAGGTTTGTGTTTTATCCTGCCAGGCTAAACACCTGGTCCTGAGCACAGGAGGTGTTTGTGGGTCACAGGGAAAGAAAGCAAGTCATGCTAAGACTGCCCCCTGCCACAATGACACATACTCATATTTTCAAAGTCTTCAGCATGACCTTTGCTTTCAGTTAATAGAAAAAAAAATTGTTTGCTTAAAGTTATTGGTGAGTTGCAAAGGCAACTAAGATTTGGGCATTTAAGATCCTGGATTCAATGGAGTCTCAGACAGATAAGATGATATTCTTCAAGGTGTTTTTCCCTAAGCATTTGCTGATTCTCAGTACAAAATGAGAGGCTGACAATTTAGGCAAATGACTGCTGTTCAGAGGCAGAGAAGTCAGAAGAGTCTTTAGCAATTTTCATCATACCAGAGAAACAAATGCTGGATTTTGGGACTACCATAGCAGCCAAGAGCTGAGAGGCCAAGATCCTTATGAGAAAGGAGACACAGAGAAATGAGCCTGACACTCAGTGGTTTTTCCTTCAAGATATTTTCTGAATTCTTATGCTACTCCATGCTAGAGTCTAAGTACCTAAACAACAACAATAAAAAAGATGATCAAAGCAGAATTTTCTAAAGTCACACAGTGAAAATGAGACAAAAAATATACTTTCATATCTATCACAAAAGAGTAGCCTTCACAAACACCCCAGGCTTTCCGTTGGGACCCCTGGAGGGTCAGATTGGACATAGCAGAAGAGAGAATAAATGAACTGGAAGGTAGATCAGTAGAAAATAAAATACAATATGCAGGTAGAAGAAGGAAAACAAAAAGGATACAGAAGAGAGCATATGAAATGTATAGAATACAGTAAAGCAGTCTAACAAACAAATAATTGGAATCCCTGAAAGAGAGAGGGCACAGAGTATATAAAAAGCCATATTAAATGGATAATGATCAAAAAGTTTTCAAAACTAAAGAAAGATGTCTAGCCCCAGAATCAGAAAGTACTATGAACACCATGCAAAATAAACAAAAATAAAACCACCTTTGGATACAATATAGTGAAATTGCTGTTAATGAATAAAAAAGCAGCATGGTGATGGCACAGGGTAGGACAGGGCTACCCATGAAGGAACAATAATAAGCCTGACAGCTGACTTTTCAACAGACATACTGTATAAAAATAATGGAAGCCAGTAACAATGGAACGTGGTATTTAACTCATAAGAGATGCTCAATAAATGTTGATTTAATGAATGGATTTTTAAATTAATTTAGCCATATCCTCTAGAACTGTGATAATGTAAGCTTCTTAAAAGCTGAGTACCTGCCTGTATTTATTTCCATAGCTATATCCCCAAGCATAGAATATAGCTAGGCATATAGTAGCTTATAAATACTGTTGACTGCCTGTCAACAACTACTAGATAACAACAACAAAAAAAAACTTGTTGTTTTAATTGACTTCTAAATGTGATGCATTGAGAAAAGGCCACAGAAAGGCCACACTTTGGTAGTCTAGAGCAGGAGTTGATACACAATGGTCTGCAGGCCAAATCTTACCCACCTGTTTTTATAAATAAAGCTTTCTTGGAAAATAGCCATACTTGTTCATTTACATGTTGTCTATAGCTGTTTTCATACTAAAATGACAAAGTAGAGTGGTTGTGACAGAGACCATATGGTCTGTACATCTTAAAATATTGACTATCTGCTCCTTTACAGAAAAGATTTGCCAACCTTGGTAATCTAGAGAAAAAACATCTCTAGAGAAACCCTAACAAAACTTAAGAACAGATCTCAAAAGGATCAAGCTAATCTGCAACTAAATTACCTGCTGCCAGAAAAAGGTTTAACCCTCTTTAAGTGCAGATGACAAAATTTAGACACACAACAATATTCACAATGTTCAGCAACCAAAAAAAAATATATATATATATGTATATATACACACACACACATATAAATATATACTAGATATGGAGGCAAGCAGGAATAAGTTCTTATCAAACCAATAATTAATTCTACATATACTAGTAATAAAATCATGGGGAAAAATTGCCAAAAGCAACTACCTGAGGACTCAGAAAGTAAACAAAAGCAGGAAGATTTTGGAATGAAGTCAAAATTGGAAAGATTTCTTGCCAGAAAGATAGTGTGCTTTCTTTTAGAGTTTAATTTCCCCACACGCACTTAAGTAGAGTGCCCTCAGGGCAAAGATGCAAAAACAGGGAACTTACCTTATTTCAAATCTTCTATGAGACAATAGCAAAAGGTACAACACCCAGGAAATTGGAGTCCCAGAGGAAGAAAGAAGGATAAAGTACTGGAAGAAATAATGCAGATATCTCCTGATTGGGTTGGTGGTAATACCTGTGTATAATTGTCAAAATTCATCAAACTATGTACTTAAAATGGGGTAGATTTTATTCTACATAAATTATACCTCAATAAAGTTGGTTAAAGTTTTGTAAAAAACTATTATGCTTCAGATTTCTTTGTGATTCAAGCTGGTCTTCTCTCAAATCAGGTGCATTTTTTTTTTTTTTTTTGCTTTCTCAACCCTTTCTGATTACCAAGACTTTATTAATAATTCAACAAATATTTACTCAGCACCTATGTCCCAGCCACTATTGTCAGCACTGGATAAATTCAGTGAATAAACCATACAAAAACCCCTACTCTTGTGGAGCTTACAATTAATTACCAGTTTCCTGCAGATTATTCAGTCTTTTCATTACAGGCTTGTGATTTCATTTTTGTAGTTGTCTTAACGTGGCAACACTTTAAGACGTTCCTCTGTTAAAAGTGTAGATTTATCAAATTGAGATGCAATTTATGCACAATTGCATAAATTTAGGCTCAAAATGAGTTTTTAATTGCCACCATGACTGATGCAGACCGATTTGGACAAAAACGGAAGTGAATACAGTCTGTCCTGCCACCTTTCTATGCACGAACCACAGAGCCTCCTCCAGGTCCTCAATCCAGGAGATCAGTGATGTAGTCAGGGAGATTACATTATTCCATAATAAACTGCCCTCCCTTCAAGTTGTGCATTGCAACAGGTAAGGAAGGCGCTTCCAGTCTTCCAGAGGGCCTCTGCACCATCTTGTTTGCAGATATAGTCAAGGCTCTGTCGTTCCAGCTGCAGTTCTTTTTGGCCACTCCTTCCAAGGACTGACTGCAGTTCCCTCTTTTTCTTCAGCCTAAGTGGTCATCCCTGTGGTCCTCTGCCACAGTCACCACTGGCTTGCCCAGTGTCCTCCCTGGAGGGTACACCATTTTGTTACTACCCGCAGCCATTTTTTGTGCCTCTTGTTGGGGACCTTTTGGAATTTCGGGATCCCCTTTATTTCTTGCAACAGCCCTGGGACACCTGATGCTTTATGTCAGGCTCACAGAAATAGAGCACCTCAGAAAGTTCTCTTAGAACCCTCTGCTCCCAGAGCCATGCCAACTGTAGGTATTTCTGAGAAGTGTGCCTTTTTTAAGGCTGAACTGGGAGAAACCTCCTCCAAAACAACAGGTTTCTACTTCTCAGAGTTTTTCAGATCCAAAGTTATACCATAAGAAGGGGTAAACATAAGGATAGGAATGATTATAGGAAAGAAACTAAATGTCCAAGAAGGAAAAAACATGCATCAAAAGGTATTGCTGAATTTTTTCTCTCCACTCCCCCCACACACAGAGCAGAGCTGAGGATCTGAAAGTTAAGGCAGCCTATTTAACAGAACAAAAGAATCTGTTCTAAAATTCCATTCGGTAATACATGTTTTTAGACCCAGTATTTATTTTGAGGCAGTATTATGTTCCAGGAATTACACTAGGTGCTTTCCCATACATCATCTCTCAAAAATCCATTCAGGTAGAAATTCTTTCCCATATTAAGGATGAAGAAACTGAGAGATATTAAAAACATGCCCAGAGCCACCAAATTCAGTAAATGGTAACATCACGCCTGAAACTCTGCCCTTCTTACTTTAAAGGATAATTACCTCAACCTTCTCTTTCATCATACTTCTCAGTGATGTATTCAAGATAAGATTCTTATAGTCTTTTAAGGGGACAAAGATATTTTGTAATTAATCCTGTATTATTCCTTACAGACTAGCAGAACAAGGTGTGTTTTTTGAAGGGGAAATGCCAAGTTTAGCAAACTGAAGTAGTGGAGCTCTCAACATCAGGACCCTGATTATCATGTACATGGAGCAGGTGAGTGACCCCTTTCAAGACCCAACCTCTTCTCTCATTCAACTTCTTGGTTCAAAACACTGCCCTCTGATAGGCATGTATATCACAGATGGTGGGATGATACCAAGCACAAAGCTATATCAACGCTCCTCTCACAATTCTTTGTTGTGGTCCATTATGAAGAAGTAATGTAGATGATTTTAGCTTGTCTAGCAACACAGAGAGAAAACATGTCCAAGCCCAGAGCTGAGCATTCATTCGCATAGGACAGGAAAAGGTACACATGCTTAATACATATTCTAAGACCTGCCAATATTTTTCACTTACAAGCTTCTTTTCTTTTCTTTTCTGAGAGGATGGGATTTTGTCCTGGGACTGGGTGAGGAGGAAAGGGCCAAGTCAACTATTTTTTCCTTTGATGTAAATATGTGGCTTCCAGGAATTCCAACAGGAGCCACCCCTATGACTCCAAGGTCAAAATCCACAACTCGGGGGATTTCTGTTTCAGCAAAGCCAGCTGAGGGTGGGTTTTTTCTGAGGGAGCAAGTTCATCTCCTGAAGTTGTTAGGAATTTGGAAGTAAAGATACCCACAGACAATATTGGGGATGTTGATACTCTCAAGGAGTCAAACTCTAGCCCCAAGCTTCATCCTATTATATCATTTGAAATGTATCCAAGAGATATTTGCACACCTCTTTCCTCTTAAACATCACCGAAGGCCATAAGGATGAAGAATTTCACCCAGGAGTGAGATTCCAGTCTCCCTCTTCTCTGAACAGTAACCTGAAAGACCATTCCTCTTTTCCGAGGGCCAACTGCCCACTTCTCACAGCTCCCTACAAGTTGTTGGTTTCACCCTGGATCAAGTAAACAAGTATGACACTTAATTACATGGCCCATGGAGTTTGACATGATCTACAAATGGCTTGCATTAAGAGCCAGATCAGCCAACTGGCAACTGGCATACTCTCCTACAAGGCCTTGTTTCACTTTGCCAAAGGGCTGTCAATGCAAAGTACCAGAAATGTGTTGGCTTTTTAAAAGGGGATTTATTTGGGGTAAAAGCTTACAGTTCCAAGGCCATAAAATGTCCAAATCAAGGCATCAGCAGAGATGCTTTCTCACCAAAGTCAGCTACTGTTGATCCCGGCATGTTGCCAAGTGGTAAAGCAAGATGGCCGCAGATCTTTGCCAAGGTTTCAGGTTTCCCCTCCAGCAGTAGCTGTAGTAGCTCACTACTACAGCTCCCCTTGAGCTGTACCGTGGACCCAGGTTTTTGAGGCTTCATCCTTAGACGATCCCATAGTCCTTCCTCTTCCTCTGTCTGTCTGAGTCTGTGTTTCCATTTATATCAGACTCAGCAAAGGGGCAGAGACTCACCCTGAATAATGGCCCCACTGAATCAGGGCCCAATCAAAAGACCTAAAGTAAGCTTATCAAGTAATCTAATCAAAGGCTCCTCAGCTGAATTCAATGCAATCAAAGGGTAGCACACCCAGAGGAATAATTTACAAACATAATCTTTCTCTTTTGGGAATTCATAAAATAATTTCCTACTGCCACAGGCCTCTCCCTTTATGCCAGATCCGTCTGAACAAGCGAAACCAAATAAACTGTGTGGATGCTATTTCTGCCCAAAGTTTCCTTTTTTCTAGAAAATGCAGAAAACCGGGGACACCATTCTTTGTTGACCCAATGCAGGAAATTGTGACTGCCAATGACAGAGTAAACTCACAGACAATGTCTCAACTAGGATTATCACACACTAATGCCTGGTAGGCAAGCATGGTCTAAATTCAATAACTGCAATTTCTAAAAGGAAAGGGCCGTTGGGGAGGGGAAAGACTGAGAGGTTTAGGAATTGAGCAGTGTTTGAACGTTTCCCTTTAGCAAGAATCTGTTGTTCGAAAAACCAAACTTCCTCAAATTAGTTGGGCCATTGTTCCTTGAGAATTTTATTTCTTTAAGGAGAGAATTTTCATCCCTAATTGTGTTGCCTCCTTCTAATTGAAAGCTAGGTCTTGTGGTTTCCAGAACATTAATTTGTGATGGTAAAACCTTTAACCATCATAAATTATTTCATTGTTCAGCAAGGATGTAAAATAATTAATTGGCTATTTGGCAGATAAGTTCATTATTTGCAGGATCTGTTTTATAAGAAATTTTATTGATGAAAATGTGTCTAAAGCTTTAGCAATGCACTTGGCTTTAGCATTTGGCAGCCAGGAGACAAAATCTTAAAGCCAAAAACCTCCCTGGGGCATGAGGCAAAGTACAACTTTGCATCTACATTCCTGCTGTAGGTCATTAGGGGTCTCCTTTTACAGACAATTGGCAAAAGGTTTCAGTGACTGTTTTATGATCCGTTTTGATTTTGTATATGAGCAAATCTCACATTTCGGCTGTGAGACATGCCCATGTTTTACCGCATTGCCCTTAAACGATTTTTCAAGAAGTTGCATTAACTCTCAAAATTGACAAGAATAAATAGAGGCACCATAAATTTTTAAAGTTGAAGTCATAGGCATCACATGCTAACTTACTTATTGTTAGGCTGTTGGGAATGGGGGTGTTTGGCATGTATTTTTGTTAGATACAAAAAAAAATAAATTCTCAGATACATCATCAGCAAATATACTTGGCTGTCACTGAAGCTATGAATTTTCGGAAATAAAGCTGAGGCTATATGACTCTTTAAAAAAACCAGCAAAATCTAACAAATCTCTCAGGAGGAAATCCCTGTAACAGACTGTTCAGTGATGAATGGACAAAAGAACCAACCTTGTATTTAAGTTGACATTGTTTGAGTGGACACCGATTGGCTTCTTCATTTGTAAACCACTCTGTACAAAACTGGCTCACAGAAAAATCATCAAGCACTTACTTACTGACTTTATACTTTCAATAAACATTCTGTTTCAAACAGAATATCAATGGAAGCAAGAATGATAAAGGCAGTGCTTCTTGCTTTAATGTAGGCCATTCACTGTATTAATGTGTGTTTGTAATAAATGTTTCCAGATTAAAATGTCCATTCCACATTCAAATGTTCTCTTCAAAAGTAGCCTGACTGGGGGGAGGGGGAATACTGCTAGAAAAGAATACCATATTCTAACACTGCAAACAAGGTGATTATGCATTCGTGAGAGAAATTTCCATTGTATTGTAACTAACACCAGAAGAATAATTGACTATCAAGCCTGTTATAAACATCTCTTTCTAGCTAACACACCAGAGTTCTCAAAACATTTCCATAAAAACCTTTCTTTTCAGGAATTTTTGACTTAGTTACAAGGAGTTAACCTGAGACCAAAGCTGGTATATAAGATCTCAGACCAGGAGCAATTTATTTCAATTTAGAAATTTTGAAAAATAATGACTATTTTTTTTAAATTCTAGGAAAGTGAAAATCAATAAGGAAATGTACTGTTGTTTCAGGTTCTTTTTCAGAGTAGAGTCTTTACATATTCACATAACACCTTATATCTTGCTAAAGTTAACACCCAAAGCAAGGAGGACAACCTTTTCTGTTCATCTTATTCAAATATTATAATTCTTAGACCATTCTCATACTTGTGAGGTGCTCATTGGTCTTCATATCTTACACACTATAAAACATAGCATTGTTTGTGTACTTTTTACTCCCTTCTCAGGAATTCTATACACTTAGAAGACATCTCCCTAAGAGATGAAGCAGATATAATCCATTTTCAGGTTGATGCTATGAAATTATGAGATGGTAGAGCTCAGGGAGGGCGGGGGGGGGTGGATACATCAAAATATGAGTGACTTCCCAATCCTACTCCAATAATTTAAATGTAGGCAATTACATCTAAACATCACACAAGTAAGTAGGGAAATCATTTGTTTTTAGGGTAGAATTGAATACATCTTGGTGGCAAATGCAACAGGTTTTTGTTCGTTGTCAGAGAGCTAGATCATTTTTTTTTAAAGTCTGTTATAAGTATTTTGTAGGCATTATAAGTGAATCCAAAGAAGGGGAAATAATATGAAAGTAGTACAGGGATTCTCCTGCCCTCCATCCGCTCTGTTAAAGACTGCCAAGATTCGGAGGCAACTGTGTGGAAACCTTTCCAGTCACTCCGGGTTGTGACATAGAAGAGAACAGAACTGAGTCGTAATTGAGGTTTTGCTCCAGGAAATACTCAGCCAAGAACTGTGGGTTCAGGAAATCACTCTTTTTATTTTCATCAATCTCAAAGAAAGGTTGTCTTTCTGTAGTTCCTATGGCCAAGGCGGCCGAGCAAATTTCCCTGGGGTGTATTGACCATCTCTGACCAACACCAATGCTTTCCTCCTGCTTGGGAGGGTTGGGAATAGCAGGGCTATGGCTGTGCTCGGTCCCACACACATTAATCATCTTCTCACTAAACCAGTCATCTTTGTAAAATCAATGTTCCCCCAACTTCAACATATCAAAACAGCAAGGTGTTTGATGGAGTTGATCATATTTTAGTGAGTAAAGCAACTTGACTTGTTCATTTAGGGAAAAAGGTTGAAATGGACTGTCTTAGTCATTGGCTGCTTTGGGTGTATTCCTTTTAAACTATTCTTCATTGGGGATTCCCTGTTTCCATAAATATAAGACACAGACAAGTGGCCACAGTGACACCAGTCCCTGAATAAATTGCTGCACTGATTTTTTTTTTCCTATGAGTAAAATACTATAAATTCAAATATCCTCTTTAGAGCATTTAAGGTCCAGGAAGTGAGTCATAAAAAAACCCTGCAGCCCCTTAATTTTGGCAAAAAGAAATAAAAATGGGAAGGTAAATTTGGAAAAATATGAGTATTATTGTGAAAAGAAATATCATTTATGATTTTTCAATTTCTTTCCAGTATAAGGACTTCAAAGTATTGCTTAATTCAGTTCTTTTGTGAATGTGTTTTTTAATACAGGAGAATAAACTGAACTCATGTATATGAAAAGAAAAGTTGATATGGAAAAGTGAATGTACTATAATTTAATTACTTTATGTTTTGTTGGTGTTTGCTCATTAGCAATAGAATGAATAGGAGATTTTCTACTAAAGCACTCTAAAGTAAATATTAACATTAAAAAGGGGTGTTTGTTCCATTTCTCTCTCCTTTGTGCATGTTTTAAGTTAAAAATTGAAGCTAATTTTTACCACAAGAAGGACAGCAATACATCGATGTTCCTGAGCTCTGGGATTTTTATTCCCCAAAGACCACTTGACAGGTTTTTTTTTTTTAGTTTCAAAGAGGCAGGGCCCATCTTCTCAACATTCCCTCCAACACACACAACCAGGCTGGGTTTCTGAGAAGAGGGGCATGGAAGGTCATGCTGGAGGCAAGAGGCCATGCTTTACAGGTGCTTTCCCTAGGAGGTAACATGCCCAAGAGTGAGGGAAGGAATGGGGCATTCACTCTTCACACAATTTGTAACCTCACCTCCACCCAGATACCCAGATCTAGAAGACCTCAGATGACAGACAGCATTTCCATGAGTCCTGTGGAGCTGGAAATAGAGCATTTCTGCACCCCAGGAGCTGCAGCAAGCCCCCATCCTAAACAAACCTCAGAGTTGAGTCCTGCTCCAAGTCTCCCAAACCTGACCAATTTTGGAGAACCAGCATGCTATATATATGGTCTCATTGTATGGCAGAAGGACAACAGTCCTAACAGATGACCTGGATTACATAAGCCATAGATTCTGGTACAATCCAAGGGAGAGAGAGAAAAAACAAGAGAGAGGAAAATAACCAGCATTAGACATGCCAGCACTTTGGTAAATAGCAGACTTTTTGAAGGATTTTTTTTTCATTTAGAAAAAGAACAGACATTTCAGCACCTCAAATGTTATGTGCCATTTCATACCTGATATACCGACAATGTACTTTAGTGTGTTAAAAACAGTTGAATTTTCCACAACCCCTTTTTTCCTGCTATTAACTAACTTACTGACTTTATTTGGATTTCACCAGTTTTGTCACTAATGCCATTTTTTCTGTACTGGGATCCAATACAGGATTACAATTGCAGTTAGTTGTCACGTCTTGTTAGTTTCCTCCAACCTGTAAATCTTCCTTATTGTTTATGACCTTGACTCTTGAAGAAAATTGGTCAGCTCCTTTGTAGAATGTCCCTCAATTTCAGTTTGTCTGATGTTTTCTCACGATAGGAATAAGGGAATGCATCTTAGACAAAAATATCACACAGATGATGATTTTTCAGTACGTCATAGCAGGGCATAAGTGTTGTCCCTGCACCTTATTTCTGGCCATGTGAACCTTGATCACTTGGTTAAGGTGGTGTCTGCCAGGCTTCTCAACTGTTAAGTTACTATTTTTCCCTTTGTTATTAATAAATATCTTGGGGGAGATATTTTGAGGCTATACAAATATTCTGCTTCTCCTCAAACATTTGTCCACTAATTTTAGAATCCATTAATGGTTCTTGCTTGCGACAATTGTTTCTGTGGTGCTTGCCTAATGTAGATTTTGCTCATTCCTTCTACATTTATTAATTTAAATTCTTCTGTAAGGAAGAACTGCGCCTTCTCACCCATGTATTACGTATTCAATTAATCTATACCCATACTGATTTGTGGCTATTTATTGTATTCTTTACAATTCAATACTATTTTATTTAGTTTGCTGCTCAAATTGCTCCAGCTTTGGCTATTGGAAGCTCCTTCCAGGTGGCACCTGTGCCCCTTCAACATGACCCATTCTCTTTTGAGTACTTCCTTGCCTTCAGGCCTTATTACATGCTCCAGGCTTAACTTGTATTTTCCTGTCCCAGTCCTGGAATCCGCCACATCTACAAGAAGCCCTGTTGGAGAATAGTATTTAGAAACTGGGAGCTGGGCACAGACAATTCTTTATTAATAAAAGTTCAGAAGTAGAGTTACTCCTCAGCCTTTAAATATTACCTCATGATATCCACCTCTAAGGTTGTAGCACAGTTTGTACCATTCTAGAGCATTTACTACTATTTTGTTAAATGCTGCTTCTTTTCATCTCACTGCACATAGATTATCTATTCATTCAATCAAGAACTGCTGATTGAATTTCTACTATATCCCAGGCACTGTGCTGGGCACTGGACAATAAAACAGGGAACAAAACAGATTCAGTCCCTGCCTTCGTGAGATATGGAGACTACAAGAGAAACTACGGTTTAAATGAGAAATTACAAAGCAATATGATAAGTTCCAAGATTGAAGCAGCAACCTGGGCTACATCAGATTCACACAGAAGGAGCCCCTGACTTAGAGCTCGGGGATGGAGTTAAGGGAATGGATAAAGAAAAGCTTTTCAGAATAAATCCTATCTAAGCTAGACCTGATGTATGAAAAGGGTTTAGTCTCAAAAAAAGAGAATAGTAGAGTAGGAAGCATAGAAAAGAAAGCCTTCTAGGCATGGATTAAAGCCTATGTAAAATAGAACATATCTCCATCTGGAGACTTAGAGAAGTGGCAAACAACAAGAATACAGTATTGGCAATGCAGCTAGAAGGCAAAGCAAGAACCAGACCAGGACTGGTCTTGTTAGACAGGTTTAAGAGTCTGTATGTATTCCAGGAGCCACAGAAGCCTTTCTATCAGGAAAATGGCATGATCAGGTTTACCCTGTAGGCAGATCACTCAGGCTAACCTGTGAAGCATGGATTCAAGGAGAACACAGCAAGCAACTGTTTTAGTAATTAGGAGATATGACGTAACTGAGAGAGGCAGAGAAATTAGTGGATTCCAGTGATATTTAGGAGGTGAAATCAGCAGAACCACTTGATTTATGAAATGGGAGAGTTGAGAAGGAAGCAGAAGTCACAGAACAGTACAGCCTAATTGTGCTGTTGTGTGTCCCTCAGTTTGCCTTTTTCTGATTGCTTCCCTGTGATTGCATTCAGATTATGCATTTTGGGCAGGAATATTGCATTAGTGATTTGTTGTCCTTCTTCAAGAGGCACATGATTTCAGTTGGTTCCATTTTTGGTGTTAACTTTGACCACAGGTGGTGTTTCTCATATTTCTCCATTCTAAAGTTACATTTTAAACTTTCTAATTAATAAATAATAAGTGGGGAGATGCTATGAGACTATGAAAGCAACTGATTACCCAATGGACTTTCACTCCATAGTTTAGTATCCACTTATGATTCTTGCCCAAATCAATTATTATGATGATGGTAGTGAAATGGTGATTCTCTATTTCTGTCATCCCATCTATATTTATTAGTTATCATCCAAAAGTAAATAGAATATAAATAAAGAAACAATAACACAAATAAATCTTGTTCCTCACTTCATTTACTTAATTATATTTTTCAATATCACTGTGAATTCATGATTAGTTTATTCTAGGTACCATAACTCATTATTATCAGTAATCATTCTGATGCTCAAATTTTCTCGAATTTAATTAGTGGAACTTCTCTTCAAGCTGGTTTCAGTGTCCTTTGCTTATTGACCACTTTCTAATTTTCTCCCATGCACAAAAAAAAGGTGTTTAAACTCATTGTTTACTTTCTCTGTTCCAGGCCTGAGATCAGCTATTTTTCCAATGAAACTTATATTCCATAAGAGGGGAATAGTATTTAGGAGCTCAGATCTAAGCATTAGTTAAGCTGAATAATTTTTTATTGCAAGAAGCTTGGTCTCCTTGAAAATTTATTTATGGGTATCTATTGAGGTAAATGTGCACACTTCCAAAGAAAATTTACATTGACTTTGTCAAGAGTTGGCGAGATTATCAGTCAAGAATATTTTAGAACAGGGGTTCTTAACAAGGGGTCTGTAAGCTTGAATCGACATTCAAAAAAACATTATTCTTGTGGGGACGTGTTGGTGCAGGTCTGATATATTAATTAAATAATACACAGTATAGTGTGGACTTAGTAAGGAATCTGTGGTTTTCACCTGACTGGCAAAGGGGTCCGTGGAACAAAAAAGGTTAGGAACCCCTGTTTTAGACTAAATTCATGGCTTGAGGATTTTAGACCACCCAAGTAATAGGAATCTACAGGTAAGCCCACTTGTGGTTGCAGATTCCTAGAGATAACACTCTTTCCTAACTTACGTCTTCACTTTGCTTAATGACAAGGAGGTTTTCTGTGCATTCCACTGGATGTGAAAAGACAAGACAGACTTACACCTGGATCAGTCTTACATGGACATGTTAATGCATTAGTGTTACCTGTAGAGGGTGCCGATCTCCTGTAAGACACTCCCCCTTGAGTAGGCCCTGGTTACACACCATAAAACTCAACCACTTGTAGTGTATAGTTCAATGATTTTTAGTATATCCACAAAGTTGTGCAATGATCACCATAATCAATTTTAGAATAATGTCATCATCCCCAAAAGAAACTCTGAATCCATTAACTGTCATCCCAACCGTCCCATCCTCTCACAGCTCTAGCTGGCCACTAATCTTTCTGTCCCTTTTTAATTTTGATTTGCCTATTCTGAATATTTCATATCACTGGAATCATAAAATATATATCACCCTTGATGACTGGTTTCTTTCACTTAGCATAATGTTTACAAGGTATATCCATGTTGTAAAATATATTTTATATTTTATTGTTGAATAATATTCCAATGTATGGATAACCACATTTGTTTATACATCCATCAACTGATGGACATTTGGGTTGTTTCAATGTTTGCCTTTCTGTGTTTTGTTTCACATCTTACTTTAATAGGGTACATTTGCTACAATTAATGAACTAACATTGACACATTATTGTTACCTAGAGTTAATTATAATTTATTCAGATTTTCCTTCATTTCTGTACATGTGAATATTCACTTGTCCCAGCATCAGATGTTAAAGAGATGATTTTTGTTCCTTATTGAATTATCGTGATACCCTTGTCAAAAGTCAATTGGCCATAAATGTGGCTTTATTTCTGGACTCTCTTTTCTGTTCCATTGATCTGTATTTCTGTCTTTATGCCAGTAGTACATGGTCTTTTTTTTTTCCAATTGTTTTTCTCCCTCCCCTCCCACCCCCATCCTGCTTTTTGCTGTCTGTGTCCATTTGCTATGAGATCTTCTGTGTCTGTTTTCTTTTTGTCTTCTCTTTTTGTTTTTCTCCTCTATGCTTCACTGGCATTCAATCCTGGGGACCTCCGATGTGGGAGAGAGGCACCCTGTTGCTTGTGCCACCTCAGTTCCTGGTTTCTGTCTCACCTTGACTCTCCCGTGTCTCTCTTTTTGTTGCATCATCATCTTGCTATATCACTTGCCACATGGGCCTAGCTTGCCACACGGGCCTGGCTTGCCACACAGGCCTGGCATGCCTGTACCAGGAGGCCCCAGGGATCAAACCCAGGTCCTCCCATATGGTAGACAGAAGCCCAGTCACTTGAGCCACATCTGCTTCCTGCATGGTCTTGATTACTGTAGCTTTGTAGTAAGTTCTGAAATCAGGAAATATGAGTACTCCAACTTTGTTTTTTGACTAACCTGAGTCTCCTAAATTTCCATGTAAATTTTTGTTTATTTCTGCAAAGAAGCTAGCTGGGATTTTGATAGTGATTGTATGGAATCTATAGATCATTTTGGAGACTATGCTATCCTAACAATATAAACTTCTGATCCATGAACATGGGATATCTTTTCGTTTACTTAGATCTTCTTTAATTTCCTTCAAAAATATTTTGCGGTTTTCTGTGAGCAAGTCTTACACCTCCTTGGTTAAATTTATTTCTAAGCATTTTATTATTTTTTATGCTAAAATAAATTGAACTGTTTTCTTAATATCCATTTTTATTATTCATTGTTAGTGCATAGAAATACAATTGAGCTTTGTATGTTGATCTCATATCCTACTACTTTGCTGATCTCAAATAGTGTTTTGGTGGATTCCTTAAGATTGTCTATATACAAGATCATGTCTAGTACAATGTTGAATAGACATTGTGAGAAGGGATATCCTTACCTTGTTCCTGATCTAAGGGGGAAACTATTCAGTTTCTTACCATTAAACATGATGTTAGTTGTGGATTTCTTAGGTTGAGAAAACACTCTTCTGTCCTGTGTTTGTTGAGTGTTTTCATCATGAAAGGTCAATGATTTTGTCAAATACTTTATCTGATCCTCATGATCATGTGGTTTTTATCCTTTATTCTCTTGCTATATAGTGCATTACATTAATTGATATTCATATGCAGAACCATCCTTGCATTCCTGGGAAATAATCTCACTTGGTCATGATGTATAATCTTTTTTATATAGTGTAGATTTCATTTTGAGGATTTTTCACCTGAATTCATAAGAGATAATGGTCATTTCTTATATTAGTAATTTGAATCTTTTTAGTTATTCTCCTTGATAAGTCTAGGTAAAGGTTTGTAAATTTTGGTATTCTTTTCAAAGTCAACTTCTCATTTTGTGGATTTTCTGGATTGCTTTTCTAAACTCTATTTCATTATTTTCCACCCTAATCTTTATTATTTCTTTCCTTGGGCTTGCTTTGGGGTGAGTTAGTTCTTCTTTAACTAGTGTGGAAGCATAGCTTACTGATTTGAGATCTTTTTAATGTAGGTATTTACAGCTATAAATTTCCCTCTAAGCATTTTCATATGTTGTGTGTTCATTTTCATTCCTCTCAAAATATTTTCTAATTTTCCTTGGGATTTCTTCTTTGATTCATTGGTTATGTAGGAGTATGCTGTTTACTTTCCACATATTTGTGAATTCCCAAAATTTCTTTCAGGTATTAACTTCTAATTTTACTTTATTGTGATCAGAGAATGCACTTTGTACAATTTTTTAATATTTATTTTTAATTTATTTTTTTGAATTTTAAAAATATATTTTTATTAGAGAAGTTGTGAACTTACAAAACATTCATGCACATGTGTGGAACTCCCATACAACCCTCTACCAACACACTACATTGTTGTAGAACATTTGTTAAGATTATGAGATAATATCATCAGACTATTACCACACAATTTTAATCCTTTTAAATTTATTGAACCTGATTTTCTGCCTTCACATATAGTCTATTCTGAAGAGTATTCCATGAGCACTTGAGAAAAATGTGTATTCTCCTGTTGTTTGGTGGAGTATTTTATAGAGATGTCTGTTAGGTCTAATTGGTGTATAGTGCTATCAAAGTCTTCTATTTCTTTTCTGGTTTTCTGATTATGTTTTCTATTCATTATTGAAAGTCTGATATTGAGGTCTACAACTATATTATTAAAGTATCTGTCTCTTCCTTTGATTCTGTCCATTTGGGTTTCATGTATTTTGGGGCTCTGTTGTTAGGTGCGTATGTTTTTAATTGTTACATTTTCCTGATGAATTGAAACTTTTGTCATTATAAAATGTCCCACCTTATCTCCAGCAATATTTTTATTTTAATGTCTATTTTGTCTGATATTAGTATACCCACTCCAGATTTGTTATAGTAGCTGTTTGCACCACATGGCTTTTTCCACCCTTTTACTTTCAACCTATTTGTTGCATTGAATCTAAAGTAGGTCTTTTGTAGACAGCATCTAGTTGGATAGTGTTTTCTTATCCAGTTTGACAATCTCTGCCTTTTGATGAGATTATTTAATCCATTCATATTTATCAATATTATTGATATAGTTGAATATATACCTGCCATTTTACTTCTTGTTTTCTATATGTTTTATGTCATTTTTGTTCCTCTCTTACCCTTTACTGCTTTCATTTGCATGAAGTGAATAGTTTCTAGTGCAACACTCTATTTTCTTTAATGATTTTTTCATTATATTTTAGTTGTTTTTATAATTGCTCTAGTACTTACTATATACATCTTAACTTATCAGAATCTACTTCAGATTTATACTAACTTAATTCCAGCAATATACAGAAATGTTATTCCTATATAGCTCTACAATTATTATTATCTACCTCTATATGTTACAAAGCCAATTATACATTATTATATTCATTACCTTTTATAATCTTTTGTCAATTAAAGAAGCTGAGAGAAGAAAAGAGAGCAAGTATATATTCAAAGAATTTGTTACATTAACTTTCTTATTTACTATTTCTAATTTTCTTCATATGTTTCTGTGGATGTGAGTTACTATCTGGTTCTATTTCCTTCCTCTAGCACAACTTTGCTCCCACCTAACTACTTTGTGCTATCATCAAATATGTTATGTTTTTGTATGTTATAGGCCAAACAACACACCTAAATCTATATGCTTTATACATTGTTTTTAAAACAGTTAAGAGAAGAAATATGCATTTATGCTGTCTTTATAATTATATAATTAACTTTATTCAGTTTTTTGTTTTTGTTTTTCCTGTAGATTCAAACTACAATCTAGGTCTGTTGCTTTCAGTCTGAAGAAATTCCTTTAGCATTTCTTATAAAGTGGGTTGACTAACAATAAGTTTTCCCTGTTTTTATCTGGAAATGTCTCTATTTCACCTTCATTTTATAAATATAATTTTGCTTGATAAAAGATTCTTGTTTGACGGTTTTATTTTTCTTTCAGCACTTTAAATATGCTATCCTATTGACTTCTGACCTCCATTGTTTCTGTTGAGAAGTCAGCTGTTAATCCTATTGGGATTCCAGTGTATATGATGAGTTCTTTTTTTCAAATTGCTTTCAAGACTTTTTCATTGCCTTTGGCTTTCAGCATTTTTACTTTGCTATGTCTGGTTGTGGATTTTTTATTTTTTATTTTTTTTGTATTTATTCCATTTTGAGTTTGTTGAGCTTCTTGATTGTGTATATTAATGTTTTTCTACAACAGGAAAGTTTAGTAAGTTTTTCTGCTCTCTTTCTCTCCTCTTTCTGGTGATGTCCATTGCATGTATTTTGTTGTGTTTTATAGTGTTCCATATTTCTCTGAACTCTGTTCGTTTTTCTTCCTTCATTTTTCTCTCTGTTATTTGATTGCAAAATCTCTATCAATATATCTTCAAGTTTGCTGATTCTTTTTTCTGTCATTTCAAATATAATATTGAACCTCTCTATTGAACTTTATTATTTTTTTTAAATAAATGATTCTTTTTTTTT
>JAQZBX010018958.1:0-34151 GCA_029593785.1 Cabassous unicinctus
TATATATATATATATATATATATTTCTTTTTCCCTTCACCTGTTAGTTCTCTTTATTTACTCTCCTGTTCTAAGAACAGCCCCGCTGACCGGCCAGGCCAGTGGCATCTACAGATCCATTTACAATCCCCTGCGGGGCTGTACCACAGCAGTCAGGGTGGGACCTGGGGTCTGGCGCTGTGCACTATGTTCAGGAGGCAGAGCCAGTAAACCTGGCAGGGGTGGACCTGTGCACCCCATGGTGGTTTGCAGCAACAGGAAGGACCTCTGGATGTGGTCCACCCACTGGTGGACCGAGGGCACGTCGGGGGCACATAAGATTTAAACACCGCTGTGCATCGTCTTCAAGTCAAAGCAAATCCTTCTGTCCCACGGTCCTGAGAAACTTCATGTCTCACTTTCCAGTCCATAAATAAGTGTTTCAAGTCCGTATGTATATATGCTGCTATCTTAAAATACATAATAAGTAGTGAATATGGCCCTTCTGACCTGCAACCTTGCAAATCTCCCTTTTTAATTCTAGCAGTATTTGTGTTTGTTTCTTTTATATATTCCGGAATATTTACTTCATGCTACCTGGGGATTAAGACATATTTTCACTTCGGCTTTTCATCTTCATGATTGTTATGGCTTTTTATTTCCTCCATGCACTGGCTTAGTCTGATAGTGCAATTTTTAATAGAAGTCATGAGAGCAGGTACCCATTTCTTTCTTCCATATTGGGAGTTGGGCATATTTAATACATCACAAGGAAGTATGAATTTAGGTTTGATGCCATATGTTAAAGTTGTCTTGCATTCCTGAGATTAAATCAGTTTTTAATGGTCTGTTATCCATTCTATTAATCGATTAAATTTATTGAAATATAATTATGATTTTGTTCATTTATGCTTAGGAAGAGTAAATGCTCTGTAATATTCTTTTTCTTTTCTTTCTTTTTTTCATAGTTTCTTTGTCAAGGTTTTATTAATAGAATTATGCTGGTTTCATAAAATAAATTGAGAAGTATCTTAACTCCCTGCCTTTTCTGAAAGGGTTTGATAAAGAGGGTGCTATTTCTTCCCTAAATACTTGTTAGAATTTGCGAGTGAAATCATCAGGGTCTGGAGTTTCTTTGCAGGAAGATAAACTGTATGAATTCATTTTAAAATAGATATGGAGCTTTTCATACTTCTACTTGTTCGAAGTGTGTTTAGTTAATTTTTGTGGTCTTTCAAGGAATTTGTCCATTTAATTTTTGCTGAAAAATGTAGTAGTGTAATGGTGTTTATAATATCTCCACTATCCTTTTTAAGCCAGTACTATTTTTTCAAATATCTCTTTCAATTTATGAATGCATAATTTATGTTTTCTCTTATTTTTTACTTATGTTGGTTAGTCTGATAAGCAATTTATAAATTTAATGAAACTTTTCAAAGAATCAATTATTTAACTTTGCTATTTTTTTCATTTTATATGTTTTCATTGTTAGTGTTTTCTATTTAATAGATTTCTAATCTTACTTCCATATTTATACTGTTTTGTGGTTTACTTTTATCTTCTTTCTAATTTTTTCAAAGTAAAAGTTTGTATAATTGATTTGATATTTTTTCTTTTCTCATGTAAGTGTTTAAAACTCTACATTTCCCCCAAATGCTGCTTTAATTGCCAGTTACTAATATTGAAAGTTTCTTTTTATCATTCAATTTACATTATTTTCTTATTTCTCTAGTGTCTTCTTTTAAACTCTTGGTTATAAAAAAGCATGATTAATTAACATGTATTTTGGAATTTATAGATATTTTATTGTTAATGATTTCAAATGTAATTCCATTGCTGACAGAGAATAGGCTCCTTTTGATGTTAATCTTTTAAAATTTATTGAAACTATTTTATGGATCAACAATAGCCTGTGTCTGTGAATACTCCATGTACACTTGAACAGAATGTGCATTCATCAGTTGTTGGGTGTTAATTTTGGTAAATCAAGTAAAGTTTATTAATAGTATTATTCAGATAGTGTATTTCCTTACTGATTTAAGATCTACTTGTCCTTAAAGTCACTAACTTTTAAATATTCCTCTTTATTTCTGGCAATGCTTCTTGTCATGAAGTTAATTTTGTTTGATATAAAGAATTGTGTTTGTCTATCTCTATTTATCTATCTATCTATCTATCTATCTATTTATCTATCTATTGTTATACCAGATTTTTAAAGCATATCTATTGCAAATTATATCACTTTCCATCATTTTATTTATTTGTTTATTCATTTATTTTTTTATTTATTTCTGTATTGTAAAAGTACATCACTTATAGATAGCATATTGCAGGTTTATAATTTTTTGCAGTCTGGAAATCCGTGACTTTCAATTAATGAATTTAATGATTTACACTTAATGTTATTGAAGTATATGCTTTGTTCCTATTGCTATAATGGTAAAAATCCTCCTACTTTCTATTTATTCTCTCTCAATTCTCTTTTGATCTTCTGTTCCTCTTTTCCTTGGTTCCACTTTTTCTGACATCTTTGAGTTAAGTTAAAATTTTGTTAATAGTCCATTTTATTGCCTTTATTGTTTTCTTAACTATATCACTTTTGATAATTTTGATGTTTTCTCTAAGTATTAAAATATCCATTATTAACTTATCACTTGGTATTTATACTTCATATTTTGCCACTTTAAATTTCATTTGCTAAGCTTCACATGATAGTAAAAGTATATATCACCTCCTATTCTTTGTGTTATTTTTGACACACATTTTACTTCTATATTCCTTATAGACCATATCTAATATTGAGGTTAGTTTTGCTTTAAATAGTTGCTTGTCTGTTAAAGAAATTTAAAGAAGCAAAATTATAGAGTTTTATATTCACCATGTCCAATGTTCTTCATTCCTTCCTTTAGTTGTAAGTTTCTATCTGAAGTGAGTCCTTGCCCGATGCGCTCAGAATTAATCAGTTGACACCAGGTCAATTTTTTTTGAGAAAAAAAAAATGTTGATTTAGCAAAGGCTAAACTTGTGAAGAGTTAGTTCCCTCAGATCTGTCCTGAGCTGGAAAGATGAAGGGAGGTGGGGTTAAAGATATTAAGGCTATTGGCACATTGGGTGGCTAGTTTAAATTAATGATTGCATTGGTTGGTTATTAACATTGGCCTTACCCACATTCAAATTAGGGATGGCAATTGGTTTTTATTATTATTGGCTGTTGAGTCCTGTTATTGTGAGGATTGAATATGTAGCCTGACATCAAACCTCTTGCTTTCTCTCAGGTCTGGTATTTTCTTTCCTGTTATTCTTGCCCACCTTGATTACACTCACAGGATATTTTATGTCTCAGAATCATTTTAAGTTCTGTGCATGCTTCACTAGTCTTGGTTAGTTCTGTGGGGAAAGAAGAAAGCAGGAATTTATCCTTGAGCTAGATAAGCCCCTCATTATTTTTAAAAGAGGAAAGTGAAAGTTAACAAGTTAATAAGGGAAGGCTTATTCTTGTGGGTTAGTATGTGGCAGTTTCAGTGAGTGTGATTTTAACTATTTTATTTATTTATTTTAAAGATGTATTTATTTATTTCTCCTCCCATTCTTTTGTTATTTTGTGCTCACTGTCTGCTCTCTGTGTGTTCTTCTGTGTCTGTTTGTCTTCTCTTTGGGTGGCCCTGGGAACCAATCCCAGGACCTTCTAGAGTTGGAGAGAGGTGCTCAATCTCTTGTACCACCTCAACTTCCTTGTCTGCTGCATCTCTTATTGTCTCCCCTCTATGTCTCTTTTTGTTGCGCCATCTTGCTGCTCCAGCTCTCTGCGCAGCACAGCATGCCTGCACGAGCCAGCACACTGCATGGGCCAGCTCTCTGCTTGGGTCAGCTTGCCTCCCTGACCAGCTTGCTTTTCACCAGGAGGCCCTGGGAATCTAACCCTGGACCTCCTATATGGTAGATGGGAGCAAAATCTCTTGAGCCACATCTATTTCCCTAACTATTTAATTAGACCAAATTCTCTTAGGTTAATGTTCTTTTAACTCTGCATATCTTTTGGTATGTTAATTAAAGCTGGTCTCTCTGGAGCTGTTAAAAACAATAAATTCTTTTCCATGGGCTTATGATAAGAGCTGAGATAGAGGCAGAAAGAGAAATGGATATTTTTGCAACCTAGTTAGGAAAGGGGCTGTTTCTCTGCAGGGTGGGTTACAAAAAACATCTCAGGGTATGTTCCACCAGCCAAAACTTCTTCCTTCAGTCCTACTCATGCCATATTGATCTTCTAGCTGTTTCTTGAACATGCTCTGCATTAGTGTGGCTATGGTGCTTGCTATTCCCTCAGCCTAGTATGTTCTTTCCCCAAAGCACTGAGTAACTCCTTTCATTACTTCGTTTACATCTCCCTTCTAATAACACCTTCCCTGAAAAGTATTATCTAGACACCTGTCTAAATTAGCTCCATTTGAAAGTATTCAGTAATCATGAACCATGCTTTCTTTTACTTCATTTAACTTATCACTTCCTACAATTATTATCATTTTATATGTTTGCTGTCTATTCTCTCCCACTACAATTTTAGCTACATGAGTGCAGGGAATTTATTTTTGCCTTATTTCCGGAAGTTGGATAAGAATATGAGTCACAGTAGATACAAGGTTCAGTTGAATGGATGGATGAATCATGAACTTTGCCAACTCATTACCTTTGTTATTTCATGGTAGGTAGATTTTTTTAGCTTTCTGATGTTACCAGTGGCTTCATGGTCACCTAGTGTTTCAACCCTACTCCTGAAGGATACAAGTTGCTGAGGCCATGACACCAAAGAACACACCTGGTGCTGAGTCAGGCATAAGCTTTATTGGGACTTATGGACAGCAGAGTCTCTCTGTTGGCAGTAGTTTAGATAATGAAGATATCGACTCAAAAAGATATGGGAAAATGAGGGATGATATACGGGGTTTCAGAACAAGGTTATTCCTTGTGGTATGAGAACAGAGTTTCTGCTAGTGTCATGTGAACCATACATATGGGGTCAGGTGATCTTTCCATTCACAGGAAGGACGTTTACCAAGGACATTTACTGCTTTGGGAAGATTATTGCTTATGAAATTATCTGTATATTTTCTCTTCTCTGGAGAGAGTTGTTAACATTTAACTTATGTCTTTGATTTGTGGAGGGAGCCTGGGTCCCCACATAGACTTACATGTGAAGGTTTTAGTGCATTCTTAGCCTCTCCAAAATCTCAAATGTTGAAATATTTATACCTGAATGGCTAACCTTTAGACCCCTGTCCCTGAAGCATTCATCAAGAAATAAACCATGAGTCATCAATGTGCCTCCTTTTGGAGGTGTTTACAAAAGTCACATTTGAATGGGTAGAATCTTAGTTTATGAGTTAATCATTTGAAGGCCATAGTATCACTTGGAAAATGCAGAAACACATTGTGCCAATTTTTATACTGGGATTAAATTCAGGGCAGTTATGAAAGTGTTCCTGTCTTCATAATCACAGAGCATTTTCCATAACAGTGCTTATCACATCCTTAGCTGGAACACTTTTCTCTCCATCTGGTGGTTTTTTTGCCTCCATTATGGCCTTGGCTTCCTTCCCTATTTTTTCTATTTCTTTTATTATACTATACATGCTCTGAAGACAGAATTATCTGGTTTCATCTGGTATCACCTGTAGAGATCTACACACAATTTTAGGTGTTGAATCAGTGTTTAGTGAACATATAGTGAATGAATAACTAAACCATAATCATGGCGAGAGGGTTGTATACCTGATGTCCTTTCACATAAACAGCACTTTATCTCATAATGACCTAAGGTCATTTATTCTTACTTCTTAAATGCAAGATACAAGAAACCCATTTTTAGACTCTGGAATCTAATATCAAGATTGGCTTAAATTAAATTAGTTCAAGCAGATGCTTCTAGAGGGGTTCAGACAGATTAGAAAGGACAGTGGGAGAGGTTTAAATGACATAAGAGGTAAAGGTTTTCGAGGATATTTCAAGTTCTTCTCCCTACAGCCTCCCCATGCCTCTCCCTCAGTCAGATGAATGGAGATTGGTAAGATCATGAAAAGGGTCATTGCAACTGCACACTTCAACCCAAAATATCCTGTTCTCCTCTATGTGACTGAAGCAGGTCACATAGGGAATGACTGAGCAAAAGTTTATCTAGCTGCTCTGCTCTCAGTGATTTCAAGTCAGAAGAAAGGAGAACAAGAGCATAATACTAAGACAAATTCTGAAATACAAGTGGGTCTGCAATCCTGTTAGCAATTTTAATGTCTGACTGCTATGTGTAGTCTTTAATTCAGAGTCCCAGAGGAGGGTCATTCAGTGGCTCCTTTAAACTCCAACAATGGTAAGTCCAGAAATATCCCCAACAATTATATTTTTGATGTAAAAAATATATAATCTAAAGTTTCTTTAAAAATAGAAAATTAAAGCAAACAAAAACAATGATTTAAAGAAACAAAGTTTCTTTAAAAATAGAAAATTAAAGCAAACAAAAACAATGATTTTCATCACAGTAATATTATTATTATTAAAAATATATTTTATTTCTTTATTTCTCCCTACCACCTTGTTATTTGCACTTGATATATCTGTTCATCTTCCTTGTTTCTTTTAGAGGCACTAGGAACAGAACCCGGACCTCCAATGTAAGCAGGAGGCACCTATTTGCCCTAGCCACCACTGCTCCCTGCTTTGTTGTGTCACTCATATTTTTTTTTTCTTGTGTCTCTTGTTTCATCTTGTTGTGTTAGCTCACTGTGCATACCTGTCATACTAGCTCACTGTCTTCTTTAGGAGGCACCAGGAACCGAACCAGGGACCTCCCATGTGGCAGGCAGGAGCCAAATCACTTCATCCACATCTGCTTCCCACACAGCTATATTTTTTTTACTAATACTGCAAATTCATTGAGAAGCTAACTTGTGCCACTTTGCCCTAGTCAGGACACGGCTACAAACAAAATTCTGCTTAGATGGTTTAGCTGAAAAAAGTTTGATGAAAAGACAATGGGACAAGGTTAAAGAAATGAGGCAATGAACTTGAAGCACCTGGAGGTAAATTGCAAAAAGCAATTTCCACCTCTTGTTCTGAAGGGGAAAAGGCAGTGGATACTTCACTAGAGTCCAGTGAGAGCTGGGATGGGAAGAAGGTCCCTTGCCACCTTCATTCCCAACATACAACTTGGCATGAGTTCTCCTTGGAGGGATGCAGTTATTCTAGTACCTTCATAATGAAGCAGGAACAGAATTAGAAAGAAATTGAGCAACTCGTCTCTCCTTCCCATCTCTGAAATCCTGTTGGCATCTCCCATTGGCAAATTCACCTGGAAACTAGGCACCAAAGAGCATTTTTGATACTGTCTATGGGTTAAACTCCAGGTGCACCAGGAAGACAGAGAAGAATAGTCAAAAATCTGTGATGGAATTAGGAGGGACAAGAAGAGAATCACTAAATCACCTATATTACCAATAAACACACTTGTATATAAGTGCTTCTGTTAAAAGGTTAAGGTACAAAACTCAGAAACAGTTAATAGCTAATCCAAGTTCACCCTGAATTAATTGATCTTTCAATGGTTTTTCAGAATCTAAAACTTTCTCCTTATACCATACACTATCCATTCTTACAAGTGATAAACCAAATCACTTAATATTTCCCAAGTCAAAAAGTCATGATATTTAAGTGTAAAGTCAAAAAAATAATGAATCCCATTATCTCACCATTCTTAGAAGAGTTAATTCCCTGATGATATTGGAGAGTGCACAAAAAATATTTCCTCAATGATTTGGGGATTATCAGAATAAAAAGGTAATGAGTGTTCATAGGAGAACAACTTTCTTCTAGAAATAATTGAAACATAGGGATTTGGTCCCTATGTGATAACTTGGTTATAAACACTTCAGGTTCCCCATGTCCATGAAGTCTCTGGGAAATCGCTTTCTTTTCTCAGGTAAGATTAGACATATTTTTAAATTTTGGAAGCTAGAAATAAATCTTTAACCAATAAACAAGAAACAAAAGACTGAAATTCATATTCTGATGAATTAAGAAATGTCTCTAATAAAATGAGCAACTTACCATACCTTATTTTCATAGTATGGTTATTTATAAATGTAGAATAGAGTGATATTTACTTAATGGAAAGGGATCTAGACCCAAGAGAAAACCCATTCAAACCATAATTATTTACCACCTCCAACTGGAAAAGCACTGTTCTATGTGCTGCTGAGGCTACAACTATTGAATAGACAGAATTCTTGACCGTAAGTAGTTTGCACTTTTTTGTTGAACATTGTTTTAGAATAGACCTAATCCTGTCACCCAATTATAATAGCAGCTACATCTTATTAAATGCTTACCACAGGGCACACACATTTACAAAATTTTACCTGCATTATCTCCCTTTCATGGATTAGTTGCTATTATTAACTATATTTTATGGATGAGGAAAGTGAGACAAAGAGGTTAATAATTTGTCCAAAGCCACACATTTAGAAACTAGAGAGCAGGGATTTCCACCCATTTATTCTGGTCCAAAATATTTCCCAGTAATTGTTGCATTCAGCTGACTCTCAATAAGCATGCTGATTCTCTGTTAATTCATTAACAAAGATAGGGCATTGATGTTATTCAATAATCTTTCTGATTTCTTCTGATTTAGCAAGGTTACTCTTTTTAGTTATAAGCATAATATTGCATAATGTGCTGTAACCATTATATGAAGAATTGGCCACTTTGGGTCTAATAATCTATCGTTTATCTATCTATCTAATCTGGCTAATGTCAATTAAAATGTATTTTAGGAAGTTCCTTCACTAAATTTATTTTTTCTCTTCAATTCTCTCAATGACTACATACATGTAAAGGGGATTCCACCCATGTTAAAGTTGAAGACCTGTTTTCTAGATGCCTTAGGGGTCTGAGCAGGGGTAAAGAGCACTTAAATGAGAGAGCTCAAGGGCCAAGGTGTCTATTAGGAGCACAAAGTCTGGAATTCCCTAGAGCCACTTCTGTCTACCTACAAATGCTGCTCTCTGAGGTGTCCTTGATGAAACCACAAGGGTTGCTGTGTTCTGCTTGTTTAAATGAATGTTATTACCACAAAGTCCTCAGTTAAATCATCTGGAAAAGTCATTTGCTTGCATTACTCATTTCCTCACAATAAAAATGGAATAAATGGAGATGGTAAATTATTTTAAGTTTTATTAATATATCAAAAAAGACATTAAGAATACCAAGGAAATCTGCCCAACTTAGGTTGTGTGAGTATAAGTGATGTGAACAAGCTTAATTTTAAGTAAAACATGAGGAGTAGACAGTGGACAAGCAGAGGAATCATGAAGTAAGGTCCAATAAATTTTGCAATTACTTCATTCTGGCACTAAATGAGTATTTGTCTATTTGACAATTATGATAAAATTCAGTTGGAACTTAGGAACTTTAAAAAATATAACACAAATAATTTTAAACCCATTGACTTATTTGACCTGCCTTGCATCTTATTATCTTTGTCAATAGGTCCAAAGCCTTCATGTACAGAATGGGGTAATACAATGGACAACAGTGTTTGGGTTATAGATATTTAGAAAGTTACGTGTTTCCAATCTTGCCAATGTATTTATTTTAAAATTGAGCATAATATTGCCATACCTGATTATGTGTCACTGAAGAAGGATGTAGATTTTTCCTTGATGGTTTCTTGTGCTTACTTTGATCCTAGCTAAATAATGGAGATGCAATTCATGACACCTTAAGTACCTTCTTGAATATTTGATTAACATCACTGTTATATGATTTTGACCCTTTTGCATGTTTTAAGTAATTTAAGTTGAATTCATGTTATAGTGCTTTTATTAATTTACAAGGAAGTAGCTGTGGTAGAGTTACTATATATGCATCACGTTCTGGGGCAATGTTTCTCAACGTTTTCTTCCATTGCAATCCCAAAAAGGGAGACCATTTCTACATTATTTTTTCCCTAATCAACTCTGCTCCCCTTGAAAATTATATCTATCTATAGATATATAAAAATCTATAAATCTCTCTCCCTAGAGAGACATAGATATAGATAGATACAAATATACACATATGTGTTTGTTTATAGACTGTGTATATCTAAATTGGCTTATACCTAAAAAGAGTAAGATTTAATTTCATTCCCATGTGTCACCTGTAACCCTTTCAGGCAAAAAATATTCAAAATTGAAGAGATCCTGAGGTGTCTCTTAAAAGTTGGTAAGTCTTGGTGATAAGAGGACCAACTAAGGTGGACAAGAGTGAAGAAAATGGACATGCATTGCAGGTTAGAGAAACAGCTTGAAGACAGTCTTGTGTCCAGAGAGGAGAAAAGGAGATCTTAATTCTATAAGGATATGCTCCATACTTCAGTTCCATTTATGCCCAAGTACATTCTGCTAGGCATGGCATAGATAAGATTCATGACTAATACTTTAGATACCTCATCCAAAGTTATTCTGTAATAAAAGGATTATAAGTGCAAAGAAAAGCAATGCTTTCATCCAAATATCCGAGGAAACTGGAAATGGACAAATATCATAAAGGGTTCCAGAAAAGGTGACAGTAAATAATAAGACTGCCTTTATACATAAGAAATATTATATCAATTTAGATGTTTAAAATATAAATAACATGCTTGCTTGGCTATTTCTTTATGCCTCATATAATCGAAAGTTTGACGGAAGAGTAAGAAATATCACAAAACATCATGGTGTTAAAGGATAAATGACAACATAGAAATGAATTCTATTTCTTGCCTTAGGTCTTATAAGACTCCAAGAAAACACAATGTTAAAGAAAAACTATGCACCCGTGTCTGAATTTATTCTTCTGGGACTGACAGATCAAGCTGAGTTGCAACCTTTCCTTTTTGTGGTATTCCTAGCTATCTATTTTATCACAGTAATTGGCAATATGACCATGATTTTGTTAATCCGAATGGACTCAAAACTTCACATTCCAATGTACTTCTTCCTCAGTCACCTCTCCTTTGTGGATTTCTGTTACTCCAACACTGTCACTCCTCAGATGCTAGTTAACTTCTTATCCAAGAAAAAAACCATTTCCTTCACTGGTTGTTTATTACAATTTCACTTTTTCATTGCTCTGGTGATCACAGATCATTATATGTGTGCAGTAATGGCTTATGACCACTACATGGCCACCTGTAAGCCTTTGTTAAATGGGAGCAAAATGTCCAAACGTACCTGCCTCTCCCTGGTCTCTGCTCCCTATATTTACGGCTTTCCTGATGGTCTGGCTCAGACCATCCTGATGCTTCGTCTGTCCTTCTGTGGACCCAATGAAATCAACCACTTTTACTGTGCAGACCCACGTCTCATAGTCCTTGCCTGCTCAGATACCTACATCAAAGAACCTGCCATGTTTGTGGTGGCTGGCTTCAACCTCACCTGTTCTCTCACCACCATCCTCATCTCTTATATTTTCATCTTCACAGCCATCCTGGGCATCCACACGGCTGAGGGGATGTGCAAAGCTTTTTCCACCTGTGGTTCCGACCTGATGACTGTCACCATCTTTTTTGGAACTCTGTTCTGCATGCATTTGAGGCCCCCTTCTGAGACATCCGTAGAACAGGGGAAAATTGTCGCTGTATGTTATATCTTTCTGAGTCCCATGTTAAATCCTTTGATCTACAGTCTGAGGAACAAAGACGTAAAAAGAGCATTAAGGGAAGTTATACAAAAGAAATTATTTGTTAAATAAGGCACACTTTTTTGGGACTCAGGTATGTAATATATGTTTATATCTGATTCATTATTGAGCATCTTAAATTAACAAACCACCTCTGTCATTGAGTAATTTTTGTCTTTCTTAATTTACCTTGGAAATCGGAAGAATATGTGAAATTATTTTAAAATAGAGTTTACAGTGTAATATAAATAAAATAAAATACACACACACACACAAACACACACATAGAAATTCAAAGACAAAACCAGCAGGTACTGTTATTGTTTTTTTTTATTATTATTATTTATTTATTTATTTTTTTTTTATTGTGGGTAAAAATGAGTGATTCCATTCTTAGTACTCATACAGGTGCAAAATTGTGAAAGACAGGTTTAACACATGCTGTGGCAACATCTTACTTTTGATAGTGCCTAATAATTTCCATACTATTTTTCAGAAATCTATCAAACACAGAAGATGTGTTTTTATTCCTTTATACAGATTATATACCAAGGAAAATCTTTGTAGTATCCCAGATCATTTCTCTAAAAAGATCTATGGAATGATATTTCCAGTAGAATGGAATTCTCATAAGGCTTTTGAACTAGATGCCATAGCTTTCAGATGATTCCTTTTCAACCTATATGCATCCTCACTGGTATGTGATATCTCTTCTCCACTCTTTAATGAGGACTGCTTTTCACTTCAAAAATAGATTCCAGGCATTGGGTAGAGCTCAGTGGTTGAGCACCTCTTTTGCATGTCCTGGGTCCCGGGATTCAATCCCAGTACCTTCTAAAAAAAAAAAAGATTCCATTTTGATGTTTTATCTCTCTATATGTATACATATGTGTATGTATATATTTCATTATATAATGGTTTCATATTTTATTCCTAATTTTAATTAGTTTGTGAAATTCCTTTTTCTCCTTTTTTCATTTATTTTAGTTCAAACTTATCAATCTTCTCTTTATGGTTGTTCTTTGTTTACCTTGTCTAAATATATTTCTTATAAAATATTCTATTTATTTTCCAAGTTTTTAAATTTTGCTTTTCAATTTTTAAATATTTATTGTCTGGAATCGTTAATGGTGAAAAACAAATTCCTTTTTCTTTCTACCCCTTGTTAATAGTTATGCATTCTATTTCTATGTTTAGTAGATTACCTTAATGATTTCTATACATGCTTGACTTAATCAAACTTCCATTAATCATATACTCTACACTGCATGAAACAATGCAAAGAACTTAGAATATTTTTACTCTGGTTATCTCTCACTTCTATCTTATGTGTCTTTGTGTTGAAATATAGAATAAATCATTGCTATTAAATTATTTACTAGTAGACATTTTACATATTAATGTATATGTTATATATGATTATACTTATAATTATGTTTAATATTTATTTAAGGTCAGTGTTCCTTTAAATTTACTTACCTTTGTTTCAATTACTCTTTTACAGTTCTTTCTGCATCCCACTCTTCCTTCTGGGTTTAGTTTTCTTCTGCATATTATGCAGCCTTAAGTAGTTTTTTTTTTTAAGGAAGGGTTTATATGAAGTAAATTCTATATTTATTTTCCTGAAAATGTCCTCTTTTAACTTTCATTCTCAAAGAAGAGTTCATCTGACTTTAGAAATAAAGATTGAAACATATTTACTCTCAGTAGAAAATATTATTTCATTTTCTGACTTCTAATAGTTTGTTGTATAGTATGACTGTCCTACAAAGCTATTTTTTAAATCACTTTTTATGCAAAATACCTTTTGTTCCTGGATGCTTTTAAAGATTTTTTAAAAAATTTTTTGGTAATTTTCAGTTTCTAGGTTCGTATTTCTTATATTTATCCTCTTCTATTTGCAGTGCTTCTTTGGCTGATCCTCTGAATAAGTCCGTTTTTCTTGTTATATGTTCTCCATCATGTTCTTTTAATTTGTATGACTTTTGAAGTTATAACTCTAACATTATTGTGTGATTATATCATGGCTGTATCCTCTTCCAGACTTTCAGCTCCATGAGGTCAAAGTCCATATTTCAACCACCATTTTAAAGCCAACATTATCACAAAATTTACATAATAGATAGATCTAAATACGTATTTGTTGAGATAATAAATTGCCAAAATACACTTTGCATTCTGGTTGAGTGCAAGCTCTACAATTCATCACTTTTCAACATGATCTTCATAAACTCACAATCTAAAACTTGATTGTGAGGCTTAATATATGCTTGGCTCATCCCTCCTAATGAGGCAGCAATTCTTGTAGGATGTAAATCACCTTTTCACTTCCTCTTATGCTCACTACATGACAGCAGAGTGATATAAAGAAGGTGTTCCCTGAACATTTGTTAAATATACAAATGAACGAATGAATATATGAATGGATGGATGAATGACTCTATACTCAGAGAATATTTCAAGTATTGTGTGAACTTGTCAAATTTCTTTGCTAAAGTATCAACAACCTGATATCAAGGTCTATGTCTTGGCCAGTTTGAATCTTAGCCTCAAAACTTACTACCTATATATATCAAGACAAGTTATTTAACCTCTTTTTGCCTAAATATCTCATCTGTGAAATGGAGACAATAATATTAGCCCCCTCAAGTAGATCTGTGAGGATTAAGTGAGCTGATGCTTGTAAAAGTATCAAGGCCAAAGTCTGGTTCATATTAAGTTTCGAATGCCTATTACCTGTAATTAATTACCACAATTCTGTTTTCTTTCCTGTGATTTCTTAAACACACTAATCATTCCATATTATCTCCCTATAGAATTTCATTTATGGAGGTAAGGAACTGTGCACTACAAAATGTAAAGACACCAGAGAGAGAAAACCAATATGTGTTATATATTTTCTGAATTAAATGAACATTACATAGCCTTTCATTTATTTGCAATTGTTTTTTGGCCAACTATTATGTAAGAGGATCTGTGGGAGATGCAGAGACCAAAGGCTTTGTCCATATAGAATTAGTAGTCTAACAGTGGGAAAAGACACATACATTTATAATTACAACAGAGTGTGCTCACTACTTCAACAGATAATGGCAGAGTACTATGGAAGCCTGGGGGTGGAGATGTAGGTCAAATTCAGTTCTGTTGAGGCTGAGAAGATTTCTATTTAGACTATTTCAACCTGAAACTCATTACTATTGAGAGCATCTTAGTTTTTCTGTGAATAAGAACAAGGGCTGAATGGAGGGAAGCTGAAGAAGGAAATAGTAAAACAAAGATTGAGAGAAGGAACGATGCACTATGGTTGTGATACAGGATGAGGACTGGTAGTTGCCTACAATTGAGAAAGCATTCAACTCGGTATATGTAAACAGAGATTCAAATACAACCCTGCCACTTACTAGGTAAGTGGCTCTTAGTGAGTCAGTCGGTCACTATTCTTTTGGTTGAACATCTGTTTCAATAGCTGAAAGTGAGGATGGAGTACCTACTTCAAAGGATTATTCTGAAGAATCAACTAACCGACCTATGTGAAATTGCTTGACATATGGAAAGTGCTCTCCAAAGATTTCCCTGAATTACACTGTTCCACAATCCTGCCAATGTCTTACCCAGTGGAAAGCATATATATCAGAAAGGACATTGCTAGGTGATCTGAATTTTAGGAGAATAGATCGTTTTACTGTAAGAGAAAAGGAAAGCATAAAAAGCAGACCATTGTCAAAATTTCAGGGTGAAACTTCTTTGTGTGCCTTCCACAGAACTTTAGAATAAACACTGGTAAGTTTGAATTTACAGTAACATACTGAGGCATAAGATTAACTTCTTGAACCCAGAGTGTTCCATTTAAACCCAAGAGGAGTGATTCACAATGTAACACTCCTCTCTGCTGCTCCTAAGTCCTTCTGAGATTTGTTTTAAGTAGTGAGTCTCCACCTCCCTTATCCTAGTATAAATTCAACTACATTTTACAGCTTACAGAGGCAACAGGAACATTCCTTGACCAAGGTTGAGAAAATAGTTGCAAATCAGATTTGAAAGTAAGTCTTTTTGTTCTTACCATTTTTATGTTAGTGAAGAGGAAATTCCATTAAGTCTTACACTGAGGTTTACAGACCATATGCATTTTCCCTCTTTAGAAATAGGTTTTCTCTAACTTCAAAAATCAGTGGAAAACAGGAATGTTGAATTTTGTCTCTGAAACAGGAACTGCCTTCTCTCAGTGGCTGTGGGCAAAGAAGAAGAGAACAGAGATCAACTATGAAAAGTCTTACCTATATTTAAAAGCACTCATTATGTTCATACTTTATCCAAACAGCTTAAATACCTTGCCACTATCCCGAGTTTGTTACTGGTGGTATCACAATAAGTATCACTAATTGGCATTGGTTTCAAGAAACTCTGACTTTTACAATACTGAATATTTGACTCCTTAGACTTTCAAGAAATTAGACCAGTTCCAGCATAATCTAATCTGTTTAATTTATTTTGTAAACTTTGCAACTAAACTAAAAGTTGCCCCATTTTACTCAGAGAATTTGTTGGTGACAGATGTGAGTAGAGGCTCCTAGTACCACTCAGAACCTTTGTTTACTTGAGGGAGTTCTCTGAGCACAGAGAAAAAGGTCAGAATGTTGTCGCTTTGGTGAGCCGCTGGCCACATGCATCTGATCATAAGGGCTGTCCCCAAGGCTGTGCTGAGCATTAGACAGTGCACAGTTCTATTGAGGGTTGACACATCTCAAGGCTGCATGTGTCAAAATTCACTGAAGACTCCTGCTGACTCTGAGAATCATGTCTCAGCCTGGAACATTCTCTGTGTATTTTCTTTCCTTCCAGAGACTCTGGGAAATTGTTCCTATTTGCCTCTCAGCACCTTTTCTCTTGAGTTTAATCATTTCTTCTCCTTCATCATCTATTTAAACATTTCTAAATTACCATTAGAGGAAGAAAGAACAGAGGGCAATGAGTAGGAGATGCTCCCCTTGATAGTGAAGGTAAAACTTGTTCAGAAGGCATTCACCTTTTTCTGTGGCCTGACACAAGCTCCCCACTTTATCTTTCTCAGTAAACATATCCTATTCGTAGCAACTTCTTTACCCCTTTCCAATTTCCAGTGCTTCTGCTTTACTTAAATTGGGTATATCTCACAGAGCTTGTGAGTCAAAACCCATTCTGAGCCAAAAGGCAGTCTTTACATGACATGCAATGAATAAGTCCTCTGTTAACAAATCCCTAAAATCCCATTTTTTACCATCTTTTTATATCTGAAAGTCCCATGTCCTGAACTTTTTCCTCTCATTTGTCTCTATTTTGGTAACCACTATCTGTTTTCTATCTGGAGTCTCCTGGGTGCAAAGGAGTAAGAAAATATCTCTTAATGGCACTGTGCTGCTGTCACAGAAATAAATGTGCTCTTTTCTGGTATTTACTGCTAGACAATTCTTCAAGAGAAGGTGCTGCTTACTTCTTACCCCTGTTGTTCAGTAAAGACCATTGATACTCTTGATAGGAAAGACATAAGAATACTGTATCTGTCTTCCAATGAAGTGAAACATTTTTTCTTAGGGAAATTCTAAGTTAGAATTTTCTGCATTTTTCACCATGAATTCTGCATACACATATACACACTCACTCCACTAACAGTTTCCAAAGAGTGATCACATGTGGAATCTTTTATCTTCTGTTTGTTCTTCCTAGAAGACCTTTCCGAAGATATTCTTCCTCCTTCATTTTGTTGCTTAAAAAATGTCACCTTTTCAGTGAGGTATACTTGATGTTCCTATTTAAAATTTCAACAGCACCCTTTCCCCAAAACTCCATTACCTTTGGTTTTCTCCATAACCCTTAATGCCATTTGCAGCATCATTTATTTACTTACTCGCAACACTATCTGTCTCTGCACACTAGAATGTGAGTTCTAGAAGGAAGGCATTTTTGAAGGTTTTCTTCACTTATATGTCAACAGTGTTTAAATGTACAAAATCTTGAAAATTAATAAATATTTACTTCATGAGTATTCAGTTTGATGTCCACAACAGCTTGAGAGGAAGGCAGGACACCTTATTATTGCCACTTACAAATGGAGAAATAGAGTAACTTATCCATAGTTACTAATCAATTAAACTGCAGAAACAATATTGTAATCCAGGACTCTCTACTGACTCCTAATGCAAATTTTGCTTTTGCTTCTAAGTATGGTATTCCCTAATGTTAGAGTACAATTGATCACGTATTATGGGTCAGCCTGTGTAGTAGGTGTCTATTAGTATACCAGTAAGCTGCATAGTTAAGGGAAAGATAAATGACTCAAACTCCTCCCCCCCTTTTTTAATGTTGCACTATGCAAATATACCATTATGTCCTTGTCCTAGCTCTTCCTTATCATTTTATTCCCCAAGGCCTTCTGTGTCTATATTGGTATTTCCTGGGAAGTTCAAGTTTAGGGTGGCAATATATTGCAGCTGCACCTAATAAGGGAGATTCTGAAATAAGATGAGTTTGACCTGGTATTGCTGATGTTGTGCCCACTAACAATGTGACCTAGGCTCTGTTACTTCATCTTTCTGTAATTGATTTTAGTCATCTATAAAATGGGTGTAATAATAGTATCTACCATGTAGTATTTTTGTCACTAAATCTGTTATTGCATGCAATGAGCACAGAAGCTACAACCTGTTACATAATTAATGATCAATATGGGTTAACAATAACCATTATGAATTTATTCGACAAGTATTCAGTGCTTACTGTCCTGAATACTGGAGGTTTACATGTGAATAGAGAACTCTATACTGGGTTTCTAAAACTTATAGTAAAGTAAGTTTTTGTGATTCATTTTTAAAGGAGATAAGAATTGGGAAGGCTGAAAATCATCTTTAAATATGAGAGAAAGGGCAAAAATGAAAGCATCTTGAGAGAAAGAGAGAGGTGTTTTAGTGCTTGTTTGTGATGTGAGGAGCACAAAAAACACAGAAGAAATAGTAATATTTTTTGATAGATACAGACATTGGTTAATAGCTTAAATACTCAATGTGCAAAAACTTTATTTATTTTATTACCACATTAAGTCATTGGTATTGACCATCATCAAAGTACTATATTAAACTTCATTTACTTTGAAGGTTCTTTGTTCTTTTATTTGACATATGTAATTTAAACAAGATGACTGTGTCTCTGCATGGAACACGTACATTAGAATTCTCTATATATTTAGTAAAATATGAAGGACTCAGCATCTCAGACAAGGCTTTTGAAACAAATTGCCTGTGAATTTGCTTGATTAACAAGCTTCCCAAGGAACTGGTTTGTACACAAAGGTTCACAAAACAGTTTATTCTCCTAAATTTGCAAACTCATGCAAGGTTCAACAGGGATAGAGAAATTTGTAAAACATTGTGAGTCATTCATTCTTTCAGTCACACACCAATTTTTCTTTTCTTATTTTTCACTCAGTACATAAATATTTACTGAGAAGTCATGGTACAGTAATGACATTGTCCTTAGCTTTGAAGTATTGTAATATGTAGAGGAGAAAGCAGGTATATTTATAGATAAATGGATGGATAGATAGATAGATAGATAGATAGATAGATAGATAGATAGATGGGTGGATGGATGGATGGATGATAGAGCGAGCTAGAAATATGGAGCAAAAAATAATTTGTTGTCTCATGTATTATGGGAAAAATGAGAAATGCTTCACAAAGTAGGGGCCTGTGAATTGGGTCTTTTCCAATAATAGAATTTGAGAGACAAAGACAATTTCTAAGAGACAGTAGACACACAGGTCTCTTGTATAGATGATTGCATAGGTGAAGATAGAGGTATAGGCATAGGTATAAGTATCATTGTCAGTACATCTAACCTATAGATATAGGAATACACCTAGAAATCTACAAGGAATTTAATACAAAGGAAAATGAAATAATGACTTCATAGAATTATGACTGTTTAAGTAGTAACCATAAAGAGATAATTTTGGAAGACATGTTCAGGTTTACAGAAAATGATTTCAATTGTCTTGAACATGAATTGTACCTTTTTGTCTTCTTTGTTTCCATCTGTTTCAAGATCAAGCACAGATGCTCAGGAACTGCTCACTAAAAATGGCAGTGCAATAACAGAATTCATTCTCCTGGGACTTACAGATCGCCCAGAACTCCAGCCTCTCCTCTTTGTGTTGTTTCTGGTTATTTACCTTGTCACCCTCTTAGGAAACCTGGGCATGATGGTGTTATTCACAGTGGACTCGCGCCTTCACACCCCCATGTACTTCTTCATCATTAACTTAGCCTTTGTGGACTTGTGCTACACCTCGAATGCAACTCCACATATGCTGACTGCTTTCTTATCAGAGAGGAAGACCATTTCCTATGCTGGCTGCTTTACACAGTGTTACATTTTCATTGCACTCCTCCTTACCAAGCTCTACATGCTGACAGCATGGCCTATGACTGCTGCGTGGCCATATGCAACCCACTGCACTACAGTGTGAAAATGTCCAGGAGAGTTTGCATCTGCTTGGCTACATTTCCTTATGTCTATGCCTTCTCAGATGGTCTATTCCAGGCCATCCTGACCTTCCGCTTGTCCTTCTGCAGGTCCAACGTCATCAACCACTTCCGTGCTGAACCACTGCTTATTAAACTTTCTTGCTCTGATACTTATGTCAAAGAACATGCCATGCTCATATCAGCAGGCTTCAACCTCTCCAATTCCCTCACCATCATCCTGGTGTCCTATGCCTTTATTATAGCTGCCATCTGGATCAAATCAAATGACGGACGGCACATGGCATTCTCCACTTGTGGTTCTCACATAATGGCTGTCACCCTATTTTATAGGACATTATTCTGCATGTATGTAAGACCTCAGACAGATAAGACTGTTGAGGAATCCAAAATAATAGCTGTTTTCTATACCTTTGTAAGTCCAGTGCTTAATCCATTGTTCTACAGTCTGCAAAACAAAGATGTAAAGCAGGCTTTGAAAAATATCCTCAGACAAAACATGATCACTAAGATGGTAATGCCTGCACTGTCCAATAAACCATGATTTTAAAACTTTAGCTCAAATATCCTTGCATTTCGATGATGGAATTTGATGGTCTCTATGGATATGTCTCACATGTCTCAGCTAAATGGCTAAAGTCCAGGGATAAAGGAGCTGTAGTTTTAAATCCAGGCTCTCATTTCCCAAAATATGGTCCATGAACCTGCAGCATTGATTTTTCCTTGGAGCTTGTTAGAAATGCACAATCACATTCTGACCTCAGATCTTCTGTATGCAAATCTGCATTTTAATCAAATCCCCAGGTGATTTGTAAGCATATTAAAGTTTGAGAAGCTCCAGTGTAGGTCACACATTCCCAACGTGTATGCCCTGTTGTGCTCTAATTCCTTACTAACATAAACAGTTAAATAATAATGCCCTCAGTTCAGTTCCTTGAATTTCCTTTATTCTCAATCTAGCTCTCTTGAGTCTTTAAGTCACACATCTTCTTACATTTTTTCCTGACTTCTGAATAAGAGCAGAAACTATGATTCATGATAACAGTTACCTGTCTCTGAAGAAATTGCTTGTATAAGTGGTGGGGGTTGCGTGGAAAAAGAGAGGGTTCATACTTGAGTTTGTGGACCTGGAGCAATGAGCTATAAGAACCCACCTCCTCCCTCTCACCCTTCAGTCTAGGGAGAATAATTTCTCTAATACTTTTATTTGAAAAAACAAAATAGAATAAGGTGATGTTGGAAGAAGGACTAAAATTATAGAGTTAGAGAAATGGAGGCTTTGAAGAAGCAATGGGTCTTAACAAATAGAGTACCTCCTTTTATCTGGATATTGGTTTTATTCCTGATTATGCTTAGCTAAGTAGTATTAATAATTTCCTCCCTGAGGATAGAACTACGGAGAAATAGTTGTTTTTATATGTCATTAGAGGGGGATGTACTTTGAGGGAGGGTTGGAAATTGCTCTGGCCAATCAGAAACCCCCAGTAAGCAAAATTGTTTTGCCTTTAGCATCTGTGCTTAATTGATATTTAAGGGGTAAATACGTTTTTCCTCTTCTCCGAAACACTTATCTATCTATCATCTATGTCTATCATCAATCTATATCTATCTATCTATCATTATACCATATTTTTAAAGCTTATCTATTTCAAATTTCATCACTTTCTATCATTTTATAATAATAGATACAGACATTGGTTAATAGCTTAAATACTCAATATGCTTAAATACTCAATTAATAAGTATCAATTTGACTGATACTTATTAATAAAGCATACAATTTATCCAAGGTGTACAATCAGTGGTATTTGATAAAATTACATAGTTGTGCATTTATCACTTCTATCATTATTAAAGCAACTTCATTATTTCAATAATAATAATAATAAACAACAGACAAACAGAAAAATTCTTCACCTCTCAATCTCTCTCTGTTTTCCCCTGTTGTACATAGCTGCTATTTCTGGCTATTCTTGAACATTTATTTATTTATTTATTAAGTAGTTTTATTGAGATATATTCACATACCCTACAATCTATTTAAAGTGTATAATCAATGGTCTTTAGTATAAACACAGTATTGTGCAATCATCATTACAAATAACTTTAGAATTATATCCTTGCTCCAAAAAGAAAAATTCCACTTATCATGTCTTCCTTAACCCTACATAACCACTAATCAAATCTCATCTTTATAAATTGATTTATATTTACATTTTATATAAGTGGAATCATACAATATGTTATACAATATATTTGGTTCATAGTAATATAATCATACAGTATTTGTTCTTTTGTGTCTGGCTTGCTTCATTCAACATAATATCCTCCAGGTTCACCCATATTGTCATGTAGTCAGACGGTTTTTAATTTTGCAGTCTGGAAATCTGTGAATTAATGGGTTTAATTATTTACATTCAATGTACTTATTGATTATTTGGCATGAAAGAGAATAAAATTTCTATTTATTCTCTCTCTCTCAATTATCTTTTTCTTCTGTTCCTCTTTTCCTTGGTTCCACTTTTCCTGACATCTTTTGAGTTAAATTAATATTTTGTTATTATTCCATTTGATTTTCCTTTATTTTTTTAAACTATCCCCTTTTGATAATGGTGATGGTTTCTTTAAGGATTGAAATATACATTGCTAATTTATCACTGCATGCTTATACTTCAAAATTTGCCACTTTGTATTTCACGAGTTACATTTCACATGTGATTGTATAAGTATATATCACCTCCTTCCCTTTGTGTTATATTTCACATATATTTTCCTTCTACATTCCTTTTAAGCCTTACGTTATATTGATGCTATTTTTGCTTGTAATAGTCAAGTGTCTGTTAAAGAAATTTAAAAAAAGAAAAATAAGAGTTTTATATTTGCCCAAATATTTATCATGTCCAATGTCCTTCATTCCTTCTTGTAGTTGCAAGTTTGCATCGATCATTCTATTATAGCATAAAAAAATCTTCCTTTATTATTTCTTGCAGTGCAAGTCTGTAGACAACAAATTAATTCAGCTTTTTTTCTTGATGATATCTCAATTTTAACTTCTTTCTTGTTCAATATTTTCACAGGATATACAAATCTGGTTTAAATTTTTTTTTCTAAGTTTTAAAGCACTTTTAAATTTTCTTACACTGTCTACTGTCTACCTCTGTTTTTGATATGAAGACAACCATCATTTGCATCTTTGTTCTCTTATGTGTAAGTGGCATTTCTCCAAGGTTTTCTCTTTATCGTCATTTTCAAGTATTTTGAATATTGTCCATCTAAGTAGGGCTTCCTATGTGTTTAATTTGCTTGAGATTTGTTGAACATATTTATCTTTATATTGATGTTTTCTCCAATTTGGTAAAGTTATATCTTTTTGCTTTTTCTAATCCCCATAAGGTGTTTGTTAACTAATTGGTATTTCCAGAGGTCAGTAATGTTCTGTTGATTGCTTTTTTCACTGCTTTTTCTTTCAATTCTTAACACTGAACAATTTCCAGTGTGGTTTCCAACACCTGATACTTCTTCCTTCTTCAATCTGATATTTGGTAACTCTTGCGAGTTTTTCACTTCAGATACATATTTATTTTCAGCACTGAATTCATGTTGTCCTTTTTCATAGCCTTCATATCATCACTGGCATTCTTCATCTTTTTAATCATAAAAAAACCCAAAACATGTTTTCTGATATGTCCTTAATATTTTTATAATAGCTGCTTTACAATCCTTTCTCTGTTTATTCCTACACCTGTGTCATCTTGGCATTTTTTTAAATTGACCACATTTATTTGTAATTGTGTTTCAACTTTTCCTGTATTTTTCATGTTTAGTATTTGTTATTGTATGCTAGAAATTGTGGATGATATAATGTAAGGAATCTGGAATTATTTTGCCTTCCTTAATGGAATGTTGAGTTTTGTTTGGGCATATACTTTGTTCTGATGACTAGTTTTGACACTGTGGAAGATAGGTTTTTAAGTTTTGTTAGGGCATGTATAGAGTAGCCCCTATTCTGCTCTATAAATGTGACCTTAAACTTGTCTCAGCTGGATCTTCAAGTTATTGATAAGGTATTTCCATGCTTTCTGTATCTGAAGTACAATATCTCACTGTGTTGTGCATGAATATTTTTCTATTCTCTTATCAAAATAGAAGAATTACTGATGACTAAGTTTGGGCACTTTATTTGCTTTCTTCTCTCAGGGAGATCAGTCCTGAGATGCAAATGTTTATGTCTAATGACAGATCCCCCAAAATTAGGTCCAGTTTTCAGTTGGAAGATTAGTGCTGTGCCTGTACTGTTTTGTCATTAGAAACAGAAATCTCATTCTGTAAATTTTGATGTGCACACCCACAAATTGACAGCTAAGTCATGATGGATGCTTGGTCAACAGTTCTTGTAAGACACATCCTGATTTCATAAGTATTGAAATGTGAAGAAAAAATGTGCTTAGATTCCATGTAAAGAGTAATTTGATTAAAAAATCTCTAGAGTTGGAAGTTTCTCAATACATACAAATAATGGGAGAAAGCATAAAGAAAAGAAACAATTAATTTGACAGTTTGGGATCTATGGTCAGAGGATATTTTCCTTATGTGGACTGAAGCAAAAAAAAGCGTTAGGTACATTGATTTGTATGCAATCTACTGCTCTGTCGGGAGACAATGGCTTTTATAGTTAATGTTTTACGCATGAACTTGAATCTTCTTTCTAAATTTTGATAGATATACTTTGGACAGGTGACAACTTCTTTGCTTGTTTGGGAATAATAACCCCATATCATATTTTTTATTTAACTTTATTAGTATTAGTATTTAAATAGTATTACAACCAATAAAATGTTATCAATTTTAACTGCAAATCAATGTGTTTTCACAAATTTGTACACCCATAAAACCACCAGCACAATTTAGATATAGATTCATCAATGGCCCCCTCAACCAATTTCCTTTTTATGCCTTTGAAAACAACCTGTTCCATGCATACTCAGGATCTGGCAATTAATGATTGATTTTTTTCCTGTATTATCACTTAATATATTTGGAAACATAATGCATATTGTCCTTTGTGTTTAGCTTCTTTGGCTTAGAAAAATGTTTCTGAGAATCATCTTGTTGTTGCATGGATCCTTTGTTTGAATTTTTCTATTGCTAAGGGGGTTCCATTTTAAGGATATACTACAATGTATTGTCCATTCACCTGTTGTTAGAATTTGGGTTGTTTTCAGTTTCAGGATTTTATGAAAAAGAGCTGCTCTTTATTTCTATTTGGACTTATGGTTTTATATATTGGGTAAACACCTAATGGAATTTTTAGGTCATACATGAACTATATGCTTAATATTATAAGAAACTGATGATTTTCCAAAGTAATTGTAACTTTTCACCTTCCCAGCAGCATCATATAGGTTTATTCACCCCCAATTTTAAAAACACTTGGTAATATAAAATCTTTTAATTTTAGTCATTCTAGTACGTATTTATATGCACCTGTTAGTGGTTTTAAGTTGCATTTCCTGATGATTTAATGTTGACATGTTGACATTGATTTAGTGCCCTTAAATGTTCCAACAAAAATATAACAGTTTTGAAAAGTATGCATTCTTATAACTATTTTCATCTTCTTTCCTATAGTAAAAATGGCAAAATAATTGCAAACACATAAAATGCTTAGCAATGAGATATTAGTTAATTATATTCTATCTGTGTGCTGGATTCTATACATGAATAAATTTATGTAGAAGATCTATATGGTAGAAAAATATTCATATTATTTTCACTTTGCAGGTTTTTGTAAGCTTGGTGGAAGAAGTTTCTTTTTGCTCCTGAAATCACACTGTCCTTAAGGCTGGCTGATACTTAAGGCAACTTTTTTTTGTTGATTGGCAATTTTAATCAGATGATAATGATGATGATGGCAATGATGATAAAAATAGTGCTAATGAGTATGGGGATTTACTAGAAATTAGAAAATAAATTGATTTATTTTCTTTATTTTTGTTTTATATTTATTTTACTCTTTTGTGAAAAAAATGTTTATATCATTAGCACTATTTTTATCATCATTGCCATCATCATCATTATCATCTGATTAAAATTGCCAATCAACAAAAAAAAGTTGCCTTAAGTATCAGCCAGCCTTAAGGACAGTGTGATTTCAGGAGCAAAAAGAAACTTCTTCCACCAAGCTTACAAAAACCTGCAAAGTGAAAAGATTTGATTGTACCAATTGACAACCAAGGTATTCTAACTTCATGTATGCCAGATATCTTGTCCTCTTTTCCTCACCTAATAAAGGAAATATGGCTCCAAAGTCCTTGTTTGCAGCTCTGTTAACTTCCTAGACTTCTCTAAGTACAAGTGATCATTTTCTCCATTGTGTGCCTTTTCTTCTTTGTAGCTAGAAACTTCAGTGCTTTTCACACTCTATTCAATACTCTGGTAAAAATTAAAAGTAAATAATTTTATCAAGTTGGAGGGGTGTAAGATAATAATAAGAAATTCATTACTCTTTGGCATAATGTGGAGAATAAAAAAATAATTCAGATCAGGAAAGGGCCATAGAAAGCATCAACGACCTTTAATCATGTCATTATTTTATAGCATTATTAGTTTTTCTTGTCATCTGAATGGAATAAATGATGACCTAAAATGTAAAAATCCCATGAGAATAAACTCTTGATCACACGAAGAAATCAGCTCAACACATTCACAATCGATGTAATCATGTTGAACAAATTCCGAGAGTCTAGAGAGTGTGAGTCCATGCTAATTACTATTTTTCCTTGGATTGCCACTTGTAGTAATTTTGTAATTACTTTTTCAGGGTGTGCTGAAAAAATACTTTAAGGATAAAAGTGCAACATGGATATTAATCATTCTCATCAACTCATCTCTTCATCAACTAAGTGTCAGAGAAAATCTATCCAGGGCTCATGTAGAAATTAAAATTCTGACTTACATATTGCACTTTCTCATCATAGTTTAGTTTCAGATCTTCATCAGAAGGAGTCAGAAGACAACAAAAGAAGCTTTCAATGTTATGTTAAATACTTAAACTGTTTAAATGAATTGGCATGCATTTCTTATTTAGATTGATCACTAGAAAAACATTCAACTTTTATTGGAATTATGTGTTTATACTGATCATTTTTCTTAAAAAATGACATTCTCACCATTCACTCAAGTATTACGTACACACTAAATAACCATATTTGAATAACCACTTAAATTCATCAACTTATCAGTATTTCTAGAATATCTCTTCAAAGATAGTCACCCTAAAAATTTTTATCACATAATTCAAAGAGAAATAGCCAAATTCAGAGAGGAATCATATTCATCATAACAAAGTTAGAGCTATTATAGAAAATTATATATTTCACTTAAAATTACTGAGAAGAAAACTTCTGGGGGCAAATTTAATATTAACTAAGAGGTACAATCACTAGTAATAAGTGTATGTGGGATGGATTGGTAATTATCATAAATGTCAAGTCAATGTTAGAAATGACAGTCACTTTAGATATCCTTTAGTCTATGTCTGGTAGTGAATAGATGGGGACCCAAGTACACATAAAGGAAATTACTTAATGCATGTAGAAAGTCTAATTTTCTAAATAAATACTCAAAGGAGTTTTTACTGAAATGTCATTGGCTAAAATAAATTCATGATGTGGGTAATAAGACCTGGAATTTAGGCTCATGAGTAGTCATTAGGTAATGTGTCTTGCTTTGATGTTTGTGAGACACTGGAATGGAGGACCCAGCCAGGGAAAAGGTGCTTGATCTCATCTTGGCAGAGTAGACAAGGAAGGTTCTCATTCCTATGAAATGTATATTCACATGCAATGTTAAGCATGGCTTTACCTTCAACATGTCATAAACCTTTTTAATAATTTTTGTTCTTAAAATATCAATGTTTTCCTAGTTTTTCTGGCAGACTTTTCTATGATTTAAGGTCAAATTGAAGTAGTTTCTTGACTCAGGTATTGAAACTAAATTTCAGTAAACCTTAATTCTATTTTCTATGGTCTTTTCCTTTACTTTCATGTTCCCAAGTCTCACAGTTAATCCATCTTATAGGACTGCAAAATGGTAACCCTATGCACATGAATTAGTAACTGATAGTAATTCAATGCTATCCTGCAACCTAGGACATCTGCATTTTAACCTGAGCCTGAAAAGGAAAAATGTATCCCCAAAGGAACATTTTAAAAGGTAGTAATTTAGGCATCATGACCCATGTATAGTTGAGCTTTGTACTTTTACTTGTTTGTTTGTTTTTTCTTTGAGTAAGAGGATAAAGAAAATCCTTGGAGCTTTGAATTTTACCAAATATTTACCTTTTTATACCACTTTACCATAAATGGTTTTCTGATTAATACTCAGTATTATTCTACAAGTAATGATAATGCATCTTTACAAAATCAACAATAAACATATGAATATTGATATCCATATGAATCAAGTTAATCAGCATGAATAAATATGTGTTTTCTCTCTAATTTCTCTGTTATCTGTGCTCATTTCAATCCCAAAAGAAGAAATTTGATATCATTGAACCAATGAAATCTCATGTGGAATTTTATTTCAGTTATCTATCTTTCAATAAGGACCCTAGACTTTTGAAAACTCCGCTGACTCCTAATTACCAAAAATCTTCAGATGTCATAGGAGATCCCTTACTTAAAAGACTCTCTGGTGCCCTGAGTAACTGAGAATTAGTTATTTATATGAGTAATATATGTCACAGAGAGTCCACAATATTCTTGGTATTACACACATAACTGTTCTACAATCTCTCTACTACTTCAAAATGAATTACTTGGCATTGTATATTGAGGTAGAAGTTAGAAAATGGTGTCAGGGGAGAAGTTATTTGCTGCTGCTTGCATAAATATGAAATAAACAAGCAATCTTTCTAAAAAATAAGGTGCATTTGATGTAGTAAATAGTAAATAGGAAGCTATCAAAAATGACTCTCATAGTCATTAAACATTAGCCTGTGACATGCTGGTAGTGCAAGCTCTAAAAGCATTTACTTGTAGAAATAGAAATAATCCTCAGCTGAATTTCCATTAAATTTTTCATGATCATTCAGAGAAGTTACTTTTAGCAGGAAAAAGGTCTTAGTTCTAATGCTTCAAACTTGTGTTTATCATAGATTTACCAAAGATATTTTACATTTGCTGACAATATTTATCTTATGCATTTAATAACTTCATTTAAATTAATATAGATACACACATATAAATGTATATGTGATTTTATGATACACTGAGACTGTCTAGAAATGATTCTACCACTATCTGGTCATTGTGAAATTTAGGATTCTTAGACTATAGAGAACAGTTGAAATGCCGCAGAGTCTCTTAATGAGTAAGCTTGTGAAATGCTGCATATTCCTGCCCACACCTTTAGCACATGGACATATAAAAGGCTCTGGGAATCCCTGCAATAGGGAAATCCATTTTATCTCATTTTCAAAACATGGAATTTTCCACATATATTTTGCCATAAACCTATTTTGTGTCCCAATGTGCAGTGATTTTTAAATTTTGTTTAACTTTTAAAGAAGCTTTAGATTACATAAATGTTACATCAAGTAAGATGGCTTTGGGTTGGTATCACAGATGTTAGGCCCACTAGCATAATTAGACAAATTACTCATCTTTCTGTACTTCATTTCTGTCATCTATAAAATGGGGGTAATAATGCTATCTACCATTTTTCTGAGGATTTAAACTACAACTTGTTATGTAATTAATGATCAATATATGTTAGCCATATGAATTTATTCACAAATTTTCATTAAGTTCTTACTGTCCTGGGTATTGGAGGTATAGCTGCAAATAGAGACTTCTTTACTAGTCTTCTATAACTTATAGTAAAATAAGTTTTTGCAGATCTTTTTTTTTTTTTTCATCTTAAACCACAAGGAGCACAAACACTGAAACAAATTAGCGATTTGGTGTGTTCTTGTGTGTTTGGGCACACATATCTTCAATTACTGTACCTAAACTTTTTGGTATTTTCCTCTTAGTGAGTTATTTAAATTAATCTTCACCTCACTTCTTCTTCCATTCCCCATATAGTAGACAATAGTGATTTTATATCAGCATCCATTTCCTATTTCCTCTTTTTTACCAGACTTTTATTCTATTTTTTTATATATCTATCACATGACTAAATCACTTATACACTTCTTGAAAAGATAGACCAATTAAGATGTGGATCCTTATTAATTTGAAATAGCAATTCTCTGATGACTGTTATCGAACAAATCACTTTCTTTGTTTCAGTCAATTAAACAGAAAGGGCATGATTATTGCTCATGTTGGAAAAAAGGTGGTTGATCTCTGACATTTGATATGTAAAAGAAATCACATCTTACTAATTGCTGTGGCAGTCATCTAATGACCATGAGCAGAATTTGTCTTAGGTTAAAGAATATGTTTTATATGGCAAAACACAAGAGGTGGAACAAAACTTGACCTTGATGACAATGTTTAACAGCTGAATCTAACCAACCAAAACCAAAACTATACTCCCTTGGATTTCATACTATGTCACACAATACATGTTTTTATTTTTTAAGCCATTTTAAATAGATTTTTCAGTTTCTTGCAGATAAGAGCATCCTAAATGAAAAACGGAAGTACCTTTTATGTTTTACTTATTTCTTTTTTTTTTAATGACAGATGACTTTCATTCTCTCTCTATCCTTAATTCTCATTCCTTCTTCAACTTCACATAATCTAGGCTTAGGAAGAATCATAGAAAAAAAAAGAAAACAGTCAAAGAAAATAATGTCCAATAATTCAGTATATGTATTTTAGTTCAGTAATTTTGTATACACAAAGATATTAATTTTCTTATAGTTTATCTTTTTTCAGAAACTATTTGATATCTTAATCAATCCAATTGCTTATAATTCAATCCTTAGAATTCTATATTTCTGATTAATTTCCTCAAAATTCATTTCTGTGAAATTCTTGTTTTTTATATTTTTCTTTACTTTTATTTTGATGTATCTAGTAATATCAAATATTAACATAGAAAAAATATATGGCCAGAACACACAAAAATAGATATAATATTGGAAAATTTATAGTAAAATGTATTAAATTATTTCTCATTTGTAAAGGAGATAAGAATTAGGAAGGCTGCAAACACACTTTAAGTACGAAAGAAAGGGCAAAGATAAAAGCATCTTAAGAGAAGAAAGAGAGGATTGAACACTAATTAGTGATATGAAAAGTGCTAACAAGGGAGACAGAAGAGTAATATCTCAATAGATATATCTGTGATTAAAAGCTTAAATACTCAATATGCAGAAACTTAATTTGTTTTCTTTAGTAATACATTAAGTAATTGCTATTGATCATCCTCAAAATACTGTGTGCGATTTCATTTAGTTTGAAGATACTTTGTTCTTTTATTAACATATATTCATTGAAGCATTTTGACTGTGTCCCCACCCCCATTGGAATCCTCTGGGTAATTTGTTAATATGAAGCCTCAATATCTTACATTAGTCTTTCTGCAACAAACTTTCTTTAAATTTGCTTGATTAACAAGCTTCCCAAGTGACTGATTTTTACACTAATTGTTAGGGGAACAGCAGACACGGGTTAAGCAACCATCCCTCAGACCTCACCTTGCCCCACCTCATTCTCTGGGGAACTCACAAACACATGCATGCTATATGATCATCCTCTAGCCTTTAGATACCAGCATCTTTTTTAAAAATTTTATTGTGTTTCATTCCACAACCTGGGGAAGATATTAAGTCTGATGAGAAGCCCCTGCCAGACCTTCAACCTGGAAAATGTAACAAGCCACCTCAGATACTCACTGAGCAGGAATTCTCAGTGGCAGACCCTCTCCCCAAGGTAGATAAAAGCTATACTCAAACAGTATAGATTGTTCTGTCTTTTCTAGGGTGAAGTGGGGCTTGATAATTGATATAATCATATTGCCCAAATCCCAAGAGTCTAGTGAGTTTGAGTCTACACCAATTATTATTTTTTCCTGGACTTGCCTCTTGTAGTAATATTGTAAATATTTCTTCATGTTGTGCTGAAAAAATACTTTAGGGATAAAAGTGGGTATAAATCATTCTCAACAACTCATCTCTTGAACCACTAAATTCTCTGAAAGAATCTATCCAGGGCTCAGGTAAGAATTAAAATTCTGACCTATACATGCATTTTCTCTTCATGGTTCAGTTTTAGATCTTCATCAGAAGGAGTCAGGAGAAAATAAAAACAGATTTCCATGTTATTTAAATGTTTAACCTGTTAAATGAGTTAGTGTGCATTTCTGATTTTGATTGATCAGTAGAAAAATATTATCTTTTATTGGAATTATGTATTTTTAGTTTTTAATTTACTTTACAAATAACATTCTCACCAATCATTTGACTACTGAAAGCATATTAAGTATACATTGGAGTAAGAACTAGAATTCATCAACTTATCAACATATCTAGAATTTTTGTTCAAGGTAGGCAAAAAGGCACAAATAAATATATGTTTTCTCTGTTATCTTTTGTTATCTGTCCTCATTCCAGTTCCAAGAAAATGCCTCTGATATTACTGAACCAATATAATCTAGTGGAGATTTATTTCAGTTATGTATCTTGCAATAAGGGTCATATATTTTTGAAAATTCACTGTTTCTCCCATTGATTCTTAATTACCTATAACCTTCAGTTTGGACACCAATGTCCTAGAAGAACATTTAAAAGGCTATCTGGTACACCCCACCTAACCAAGGTTTAGTTATTTATCTGTGTGATATTTGTTATACGGAGATCAAAATATTCATCGCTATTACACAACTGGTTCTACAATCTCTCCAATACTTCATTATGAATTGCTTGTCATTCTATATTGGGATAAGAGTTAGAGTATGGTAAGAGCCAGGTGGGATATATTTTTCTACTGCTTGCATAAATATGACATAAGCTAGCTAGCTTTCTAAAAAGAAAACAGAGTGCACTCAGTACAGTAAACTGGAAAGGAAATAGGAAACTATCAAAGGTGACTTTCAAAGTCATTAAACATGAGCCTATAATATACTAGCAGTGCAAGCTCTTAAAAGATTTGTGTATAGAAATAGAATCCTCAGCTGGATTTCTGTTATACATGTCATGATCATTCAGGGTTTTAATTTCAGCAGAAAAAAGGCCTTAGCTCTAATGCAGCAAATTTGAGTTTATCATAGGGATTTACCAAAAATATTTTAAATTGCTGACAATATTTACCTTATGCACACCTAATAATCTCATTAATATTAGTAAGCATACACACACACATATATATACATGTGCCTTTTTGTTACACTGGGACTGTCTAGAAATGAATCTGTACTTCTAAAATGTAGTTATATACATGACATAGAGGTAGTAAAGGTATTAGGTAATAAGGTTTTTAAGAAACTTTAGGTCTTGAAAACCTTTTCTTATTGTCATTTTGAGAATGATGTTTCCCAGAGACCTTTAGCCCCTAACATGTGAATTACGCAAGAAACTCAATTAGAGGGGTCTTAGGAAGGGCTTCATGGATGACAAGAGAGGGCTTACAAAAGAGAAGGGGAAGAAAATAGGGAGGTGAGATCAAAGAACAACTTAACTTGTAATAATTTCATGAGAGAAAAGGTAAAATATGTGAAAATTATATGAGATAATTTTTAACATTTGGAGCTTGCCTCATGTGCTATATTCACATATATGTAAATTTGCCATATGCCTTATCCTAAACAGATTCCTCATCGACAACCATTAACATTTGTTAAATATGATACATTACTCAATCAGGTGCTAGTATTTAGGGTCCATTTATACAGATTGTATGTTTGAGAGCAGAAAAGCCTTATGCCAATCTGCAATTGATCTACAAAGCCCTTATGTCACTTTCTAGTCTATTTCCCCCAATTCTCTTTAACTTATTCTGGCTGTTTCTATTCTCACCCC